>JAKLMI010000210.1:0-23816 GCA_022813495.1 Pasadenomyces melaninifex
TTCGATCCAACCGTGAACTGGTCCATAGCACTTGACGCAGCAATAGACCTGGTCATTGTTGAAACAGCAAACCTCGAGAAGGCGAGTGAGCCGTGGCAGAGCTCTGCAATCACATCAGCCTGGATACAGTATGCAACTGCCAGCGAGAGTGGCCATTGTCTAGTGATGACCTTTCTCGGGAGAGCTCCAGTAGGTGAACACGGGCAGAAGCTTCAGATATATCTCGATGGCTTGGATGCGGAAGGAGTCCCTGTCTGGCTGTACCGCAGATCTACGACAGTGGCAGGTCCTAGGCGACTTGTAGCAGGTAAGTCAATAGTTTCGTCACATTTCCCGACTACTGACATACGTTTTTAGCACCTATCATAACCTGTGATAACAGTAGCGCTGGATACTGTGTTGGTGTTCCGCACAACGAGTCATGGCATTACGAGCTGGTGACAGCCCCGAGAATAGAGCACTACACTTCATCTCTGCCGTCTTCACTTGTGGTGAAGGAGAGTGCTTCCGAGCCCTTTACCATGGAGAAGAACGACCAGCATCGGAACAATGCCAACTTTGTAACTAATTCCAGCGACATGTCTGATATAAGCGGTGGTGTCACGGCAGGTGAACTCATATTGTATGCAGTGGCTGGGTCCTCAAGTGACCTATGAGACACCCACAATACTATGCGCAATCCTTGGACATCAGAGCATTCTACGAGCACGTTGCTCCTACAGAGTACAATATTTTGACATACAGCCAAGTCTGTCAGGCAAGTTCGGTAATCAGAAATCTGTCACTTGGTACAAAGAGAAAATGAGTTTGTGCAGCATTCTGAAACTGTTTCCAGTTATCGATCTGTGCTGGAACAGATCGGGATGAGGATAAAGACTTCTCATTGACATGTGCTGCATCCGACCACATCTGTCGAAGTTGCGCCAGACAAGATCCAAAATGGCAGATCTGTTCGACAAACAGATCGATGCCTCGTCGGGACCTGCCGCCCCCATTGGTCTGCAATTCGAGCAGGATCCAGCAGTCTTAGCAATGATTAGACAATTGGAAGAAGGTGAGTACACTTCCGAACGAAGACGAGATCGCATCTGACAAGCGTTAGAGGGCAAGCTGAAGGATGGCAAGTGGATTGGAGAAGATACAAATTCTGTTACAGTACGAGTATCGGAACGCACCAACACAGACGTGACTAGCCTGTCCCAAACATACAAAGAACCAACGAACGCGAACCACAATTTCAGCAACGCCACTGAACGTAAGCCAGACGTTGTTCTAGGTCGGACTTCCACCAAGAGCATCACTGATGGTAAGACAAGAGCTTCCTATTAGTTTGTCACATACTGACCAAATACAAGGTCCACGTTTCACGAACAATGGTACAGCTATAGGCTACCCAGGCATAGGTATCACACAGATCGTTACCCCACGAAAGCAAATGATCCACATGGACTCGGACGACAGCGACGAGGAATCAGGTGGCGAGTACGAGAAGGCGAAGCAGAGAGTGAGCACAGAAGAGCATGATAGAGTCCAATCAGCCACTATTCGAAGCTTTGTGGTCGAACGCAGTCCGGTTGAAGAGCGTATAAACCTGGATGCAAGGACCCTTCCAATCTTCAAGCTCGAGGACCTGCAGGCTGATCCCTACCAAGCCTTTGGCTATATGCGACTACTAAGAAGTGTTTGTGTCAGTCAGCAGGTGGCTCTAGAGGTGAAAGACAAGGAGATCAAGGAATTGGAGGATAAATTGGCAACACATGTCGCAGGCGTCAATGGTGTCTAAACCGGCTTATGAGAGAATGGACAGAATGCTTGAGGCGGGGAACTCAGCATAGAAAATTTAGAGGGTCGTGCTATGCACAACTATCAGCTTGATGCAAACCATGTACGAAACAGGCTCGTTCCAGAGGCAAGATGGCAGCTGTGTGCATAGACTTCGAGTAACAATGAAAATGCTGTGAGGAGAGATCATAGTTGTTATACAACGAGCCCAAAAAAGGCTGGCACTTCCAGGTCCTTACTAGCAGGCACTCACGAATAGGGGGCGTGAAGCCTGGGGCTGCCAAGACCACGGGTGCTCCTCGGCTAAAGCATGACCCTTGCGTCCGCCGCATCACTTTGTGCATAACTTTTGGTAAAGACACCTAGCCACTATCTGCAAACCATAATTTGATACGGAAAGGAGGACCTGCGCATGTTGCTCGCATTAAAAGGTAGTCAAAGTCAAGTGCTTGTGTCGAAAGCAACTCCTCGCCCATACACAAAGACGACTCATGTTACAGGTTTAGAACGAGCCACGATCTTACTTGGGCCATAGTGCCTCATTCTGTGTACACTCCTAGTACAAGATGTCGTCCAGCTACAGTTACGATGAAGAAAGCACACATGCTCCTTTCTTTATCATTACCCTCGCCAGCATATTCGCGGTGCCAATCACCTACAGCATTTTCAAAGCCTCACCAGATCTTGAGAACACCGGTGCACGAATTCAGTCTGATTACAAGCCAAACGACGAGGAGATAATACAGGCGCAGAGGCGGAAGCAGAAACGGAAAGAGCGCAAAACCAAGAGAATAGTCTCGGCTTGTGTATTATGGGGCATTATCGCCTACATGATCTATGTGATCGCGATCACGCAACGAACAGTGCCGGTGATGTGGGATCCTTACAATGTTCTCGGTGTATCGAGGAGTGCGAGCGAGAAAGATATTGACCGGCACTACAAGAAACTATCTATTAAATTCCACCCAGATAAGGCCAGACCCGATGCAGCGCAGAACGAGACAATAGAGACAATCAACGATCGATGGGTGGAGATGACAAAAGCCTACAAAGCATTGACCGACGACGAAATCAGACAGAACTACCTGCTGTACGGAAATCCGGACGGAAAGCAGAGCACTAATGTTGGAATCGCGATACCGCAGTGGGTCATTGAGGGCAGCAGCAGATGGGTTGTGATTGCTTTCTATGCCGCTCTTCTAGGGGTTTTACTGCCATATCTTCTTGGAAAGTGGTGGTACGGGTCGCAGCGATTCACCAAGGACGGTGTTCTCCATTCAAGTGCTGGGAAAATATTCCGGGAATACAAGGAAGATATCTCACAAGGTGGAGTGCTGACTGCAGTCAGCGCAGGCGACGAATATGCCACTGTGTTTCAAGGATCTAAAGCAGAACAAGGCGCCTCGAAAATCGAGTCTGCCGTTCTGAACAGTGGGACGCTTTCAGATGAGGACGCCGAAAAGCTCAAGGCTATTGATGACCCTCTTCGTCGCAAAACGCTTTGTCTGCTCTGGGCATACCAGGCACGTATTGATTTGGGCGACGAAGAGCTCAATCGACAGAAGTATGAGGTCGCACCTCTTGCATTACAGCTGGATCAAGCATTCGCCAGTGTTACATTACCTTTTCTTCTTACAGAACCTCTTTTCAACACCTACAAAACAGCTCAGAACCTGATTCAAGCTCTGACACCTTCATCGCCACCTGTATTACAACTGCCACATTTCACACCAGCAGTGGCGAAGCAAATCTCAGGAGCGAATAGCAAGTCTCCATTAACAATCCAGAAACTCATGGCTTTGCCTGCTGGAGTACGACGAAATTTATGCTCTCAACTGGACGATGCTCAGTACAACCAAGCAATGCAGATCGCTGCCCAAATTCCTGCTCTAAAAATAGAGAAAGCTTTCTTCAAGGTTGTGGGCGACAAGGTCGTGACGCCTGGCTCGCTTGTTCAGCTTGTTGTTAAGGCTCGTGCGATACCACCGGGCACACCTCAATCGTCTATCCCGCCTGTAGATCCACTTGATCTCGAGGATATTGATCCAGAAGAAGGCGACGTCGACGCTCTCAAAGGTCGCAAGAAGCCCACAAATCGTAAACGTCGCAACAGCGAAGGAAAAGTCATCGAACCAGAGAAAGAGCAGAAAGATACTCAGCCTTTCCTAGCCTATGCACCATACTTTCCAGCTGATCACGCTCCAAGGTGGCATATTTTCTTGGCGGAGACCAGATCTGGCAGAATCGCGGTTCCGCCTTTCACATTCACAAGCTTCGACAAGCCGATATTTGATGCGAACGGAAAACCGACATTCGAGGTTGTGACACTAAAATGTCAATTTCAAGCGCCACCTCAGGTACATGCTTTTCCATTCACGATGCACCTCATCTGCGACTCATACGTAGGTTTCGACTCGAAAGTGGATGTTGTGCTAGATGTACGAGATGTGAGTGAGACAAACGTGGTTGAGGTTGAGGATGATATTTCGGAGCCAGATGAAGGTAAGAACACTGCCCAAACACTTTTTGACGGCGGAAAAGCTAACAAAGTATGCCCAGACTCCCTCGCAGGTACATTGCAGGCGATGAAAACGGGCGAGGCACCAAAACCAAAGAAGAGCAAGCAGATTGCGGAAGATGACAGTGAGGAGGACGAGAGTGACACAGATGGTGAAGAAGATGATACAAGCGCAACCGACACAGAGACCGAAGATGAGGCTGATTAGACACACTGACGATGAAATGAATACGATTGTTCACTCACTTGATGGTATGGCACATGTCTGGGAATGCCTTGACTTGTTCTATCCGCCAACAGATCTACAACAGAAACTGAATCTACAGATATCCACTACTTGAACCTCACGATTACTACCGGATCATGTACTACGTCAACCACCAGATCGACGAAATGAAAGCACAGCGTGCAGTCCTTGAGATCACAGCTCAGCAGTTATGGAGCGATGTGACAGAAGTGTTGACCCAGATGGAGCTTCTAGACGATGAGATACGGTACCAAGAAGGATCTATGCCTGATCCTCAATGTCGGCCGTGGAGGACTTGGTCAAGATACCACGTCCGGATTATGTGCAGCCTTGTGCTGATCACGGCCGCCAGCTTCCTCTTCACACTGGTCATTATCAGGAAGTCTGGTTGTTAAAGCCACGCTGTTATCAGTGGCATCACAAGAAGTCGCCCATTGGTTACTTGGGGTCTTCAGAATAGTTCAGAATCTGAATTCAGGCGTTAGAATTCCAGCTGGAGATGGTTATGGCATGGTCGTGCAGGTCACGCTTGGATTGAGTTATTCAGGAGATCCGACTGGATTGGGTCGCAGATGCACCACGAAGCATATTGAACAATCAGTTGTCGAGCACACGTTGCGAGATGACTATCACATCAGTGCATATCAGAAGAGAACCTGCTCATCTTTGCGGAGTACTATTCGTGTTCGCTTAGCTCAAGCCGGACCTTAACCTTCGGCCACGCGTCCACGTCAGATTAGCAATGGATGGTGATGGTTCACAAGTATACCAAGTAGGATGCTATTACGTTCTTCGCCTTGAAGTAACGACCCTTGTTCGAGGAATAGACATGCTTTCGTAAGTCGAGCTATATCTAGACCTTTCTTGCCAAGCTTTGTGGACCATACAGTAGACTGCGCGACATGTCACCATTAAGTGAACTCAAGTTCATCGGCTACCCGTCGCCCAAAGAGTCCGTCACAACCCGCACACGCAAGGATGCCCCAAAGAACCCAGTACTCTCAGGCTGGCTCCTTGGCTTCCTATCCCGTGTCCTCGCTGCATCGAGCTTCATTCAGAAATTCCTATGGAGACTAAACAAGTTCGACGAGCTCAAGACATTACCCGAGCTCGAAGGGTATTCCGCGAGATATGACGGAACAGTGATACCCATTGCGAACGATGCGTCTCAGCAACTATCCCTGCTAGAACTGCCGCAGCCACGAAAGAGAAAACATGAGAAGGCGTATTATACCGTGTCTGACTTCCACGATGCCTACGTCTCAGGAAGATTGACGCCGTCCGATGTGGCTGAATATCTGCTACCTCTGATCACGAGAGATGGAAAGAAACACACTCGATATTCCGTGGCGTATCTTGATGTACAGCCAGAGATAGTTCGCGGCGCAGCCAGAGCCTCGACTGAGCGGTACAGAGCTGGGAAACCTTTGAGCGCGCTTGACGGTGTGCCAATTGCTGTGAAAGATGAGGTTAATCTGAAGGGTCACAAAAGATCTCTTGGTAGCAGAATGGATTTCAAGGAAAAGCTAGACGAGACGGATTGGTGTGTCAAGAAATGGGAAGAAGCAGGAGCCATTATCATTGGCAAGACGAATATGCATGAAATAGGACTGGACACGACGAACAACAATCCAGTCTGGGGAACACCTTTGAATCCACACAACGAAGCGTACTATACAGGAGGCTCCTCTGGTGGTTCTGGCTGCACGGCAGCGCAAGGTATTTGCCCGATCGTGCTAGGAGTAGATGGCGGCGGATCGATTCGGATACCCTCTGCTCTTTGCGGGATGTACGGACTAAAGACAAGTCAAAGCCGTGTATCTACATGGCCAGCAGAAAACGGTGCCAATACCTTAGCTGTCTGTGGTCCAATGTCGCCCAATATCGATGATCTAGCACTCGCTTATCGCATCATGGCTCAGCCGTGTCCGCACGATCCTGTCAATTCTTTGTTTCCATCAACTACTACTCAAAATGCTATCAACGTGGTGCATTCCGCTAAACAGTACATAGGCATCGATCGTGCCTGGGTAGCTCAATCTGACCCAGAGGTCCAGAAACTCTTCAATGCTGCAGTCGAATACTACGTTTCTACACACAACTTCGAAGTAGTCGATATCACCATTCCGCTCATGTCAGAGAACCAAAAAGCCTTTTCCTTGACTATACTCGCAGAGTCCATGTCTGCTCTGAAGCCCGGCCAGCTTGAGAAGTTGCAATATGCCAATCAGCTCGTGCTCAATGTATCGGGCCTTCACGCTACTGCACAGGATCTTCTTGCTTGTGCTCGTTTGAGAGATCGAGCTATGCGACATTTGGCTTGGTTATGGGAGCAGTATCCAGGAATGCTGATTTTGACGCCTACCTTGCCCTTTGCTGGGATTAAGATACGGAAACCTACTGATATTACGGATGGTCATGGGGCTGTTGATCCTGATACTGAGCTTAGGTCGATGGAGTATACTTGCTTCGGAAATTGGGTGGGTGTGCCTGCTATCACCTGTCCTGTTGGCTATAGTGAAGAAGGACTACCTATAGGAATCATGGTATGTGACAGGTTCTGCTCGCTGAACGTGCTAACAAGCTCAGGCTATGGGTGAATGGGGCTCAGAAGAGGAGCTGATACGCTTTGCACAGAACCACGAGGATTTCTTGGGTGCTGACGGGGTCAGAAAGCCTGCGAAAGAAGGACTGTGGGTTGATGTGCTTGCGGGTGCTGAAGTGGTGTAAGAATGTCCTTTTCGTGTCACTGACAGCCAGATACGAATGCTTCCGCCTCGATAAAAGCTTTTTGAGTCTGTACAACCATTCCTTGGGGCGGCAAGCTGACCCCTGCCGAATTCAACTTCTGCTTCAGCTTTGCGTTGCCAATTTTGGTGACAAGGACGTAGGGCGTGGCCGTAGGTTAGCTTAGAGAGCGATTGTAGGTGAAGGTGCTCGTCGCAAAAGATAGAGCACAACTCTTGCCCAGGAGACATCCCCAGGTAAGCAAGCAGAGAAATTAGGTGTGCCGCGTCGTGCCAGTGTACAGAAAGAGTTTTCAGGGCTGATTCCTCTGTACACTGTTTATGCCGCATCAATCTCATCTGCGATCGTCAGTGTGGTGTTCGCCATCTCCTGGGCAACGTTGTGTACAGCGGCTTAGCAAGTATTTTCGTGTGACTCTAGTTTGTTAGACTAGAATGAATGTAGGCATGTCGTCGGTGTTAGTATCGCGCGGCCATGCTTCTCCGTCCATGATACCCTGAATACGACATGACCCGACATAATGCCAATAGTCTCCATGCTGGCGTAGAACGACTGGCCAGTCACTACCAGCAACAAGTACTACTTCATCATCCTGTTCGATAGTTGCGCTTATGGTTCCAATATGACCTGTATCAGTGTGAAATAAGACATGATCTGCCATGGCGAGACTGATTGTGCTCAGACATTCGCGACGATCTTTGATATCAAAAAACCGCCGAAGCCATTGGTTGAATTGCTCGGCAGAGTCTTCGTCCGAATCATCAAGGTCGAACAGCTCTCTATACCACTCTACAACAGCCACGAATTGTCTTCTAAAGGTATTGGGATTCCTTGGTTGATCTGTTGCCGCTACGAGTTGCAACAAGACCTCAAAACGTCTCTCTTTCGGGCCATAAATCTCGCTCAGCTTCGCTCTGTGATTGAAACAGAAAGATAACCAAGAGACTATAACCATCAACTGTGCTAACTCATTGTACTCATCCAATGCCGGCCAGAAAGATGACATATTGCGAATCTTTGTGTACGAAACACCGCTGAGCACTAAGGTATCTGACCCTGAACGCTGGAATGTGCTAAAATTAATCGTGGAGTAAAACGTCGCTGTTGCTGTCGCGCTCAGTATTTCGAGTATCTGAGTCAACCAATTGTTACCTGCCATCGTCGAACGGGTATTGCGAGCCTTTGGCGAGAAATTGATGACCCAAGAGGGTATTCCCGACCCAAATGTTACGACCCTTGAATTGGTGAGGTAGGCGGGCCAAAATTTGCCAGTCGACTTTATTGTCGCTCTTGTGAAGTCTTCGTAAAGCTTGTTCTCACTCTTGTTATAGTCAACATCCGGTAGTTGATCCAACAAGTCAACCAGTACTCCGTACATCCCGTACACCTTGTCCCGCGGATCAAAGCAGTCGTTGTAATTGCTCAATAATACACACATTATAAGTCCCAGAAGTTTACGAGTTGCGGCAAATCGACCCCATCTGGATATTGGCAGTCTGTCTATCACGTCGACGAGATATTTTCCCTTTTCTCGGGAGAGCCAGATATGGTAATAGAGATCGTACTCCGGTCGCTCATAGTCTGGTAAAAGTATCGTGATGATATCAAAGAAGTCGTTGAACAGTCGCCAGGGAACTTGACTCATGCCACACATGACCATAGGTCGCGAAGCAAGAGCCAGTTCTTGAACCGTCCACACTCTGGTGGCCCAGTCCGAAGCATAAAGATAGTGCAAGTCATCCATGGTAGCACCGCCCGCTCGTTCTTGTCAGTAGTAGCACTTCATGCAGATGTGGACTTACTTATCAGCTTAAATACTAAACGCTTGAGTGTGGGACTGCCTTTCGTCACCTGGTATAGCCAAGATCGGTTCTTGACCATTTTGACTGCGAGACCCATACGTGAGAAGCACTTGCCCATGCGCGGCCTCTCCAGTCCCAACCAGATCGCCACCGTGTCTGCTTTCCGATAAATGTGGGCCATAAGCGAAACTTGGTGATTGCGCTCGGAGACATCATCCTGATTGATACATACGGCGTCGACCCATAGAGTGACTACACGTGTTGCATCGCGAAGATGACGTAGAGCAGTCTCACAGCTGGGTGTAATCAGGATCAACTTCCCCCCACAATGCAATGGCTTGCTTCGAGGCACCGAGCCCCAGACATAAGAAAGGGCCGTGTAAGGTGGTGCGTCGTCATTTAGTTCAACGTTTTGCAATTGACAATACAGATCGGCCTGGCGATTAGGATCAGGCTGAAGCAGAATCACTCTCGTGCTCCTTTCGGATGACAGAAGCGTGTAAGCATACTTCGAAGTCATGACTGCTTGGAATCAAAGGGTACCTCGCGCAGCAATGTGGCAAGCTGCGACAAGAATGCATAGCTTTGAGATTGACCTCCCATCGCACATATGGCGATGCATTTGGAAAATACAGATAGATATGCAGAAGAGCATTCTGGTGGTGCGTGCTGCACAGCCTGGTCCCGCGAAGGACGACGATTGGCCAGAGCACGCTTTAGGTATAGGTCTTATCAAGAGTGCCAAATAGAGACAGCCGAGTCGTGTTCACATGCAGTAACGGCCAGTCAAGACTTTCAGCTAAACATGTATTGTCTTTTACCACCAAGGAGAATAAGCGACGAGTGCAGCCACCTCATCGCGCGAGGTGTGTTTAGGATCGTCTTTATCAAATCCAGTAAGAACGTCGAACGTGATCAAGACGGATGTCCTAGAGCGAAAAGCGAGAAAATCAGGGCTAAAAAGCTTCTGATGACTGATACAAGTCAATTGTCAACTCAGACCTAAAGAGGTTCTTGCAGGTATCATTCGTTCGTAGTGAATACAATGTTAGTACAACTGAGGCAAAATAGTATAGGCTTATGTGTCCGACGCGATAGGCGTTAAGGTACTTCTGTAAAGTTCGTAAAGCTGACGTCACGCTATGCGCCTTGCCTTTGAAATTTGTCTCCACCTATGAAGTATCAAGCTTCGTCGTACGACCAGGCACAGAGATTTGCTGCCAACTCGATAACAATGCTGCAAAGCTCTCAGCAATGATTTGAATTGGTCGAAAACATACTTCCATCATATTCGCCATGACATGGCTACCGTCGGACGTTGTAGCCAACGCGAATGTGGCAGCACATGATGCTTTTGATATCTTAGCAGGAAACAGATCACAATCAGCTTCTTATAAGTCAATTGCCGGTGCTCTAATACCAGCTGCACTGATTGCTAGTGCTTATGTCTGTGGCTTTCTGGCACTTCGAGGACAATATCCTAGTCAATATGCACCAAGGACATACAACCAGATAATACCAGAGAAGGACCGGACGCCTTCCACTCGATCCTCTGGCACAAAATGGTTCAGAGACTTCCGACAATTGGACGACAGATTTATTCTTCGACATCACTCGTTCGATGCATTCCTATTCTTACGATTCTTTCGGATGTTGATACTGATAGCCGTTGTTGGTTCCTTGCTGACGTGGCCGGTACTATTCCCATTGAATGCTACTGGTGGTGGCGGTGCACAGGAGCTCGACAGATTGGCATTCAGTAACATAGCCAATGCTAAACATTGCTGGGGAACAGTCGTCGTCGCGATCATCTACCTGGGTTTCATCTTGCTTGTCATAACTCGGGAAAGGCTGTTTCTTATCAATTTCAGACAGATCTATGTCACAAGCAAGCCGATAGCACACCGGCTATCTTCGCGAGTCGTGCTGTTTCTGTCAGTACCGCATGATATCTTGTCAAGCGACAACTTTGAACAGGTATTCGGCAATGGAGTACAACGAACTTGGAAGGTGACGAAATTGGACGACCTCAAAAAGCTTGTCGATGACCGCAATCAGAAGGTTAACGATCTCGAGGGAGCTGAGCTAACAGTAGCAACGAATGTCGTAAAGCAACGCCGTAATCTCCAAAGCAGATCGCGAGCACCTGATGGTTCCCTAGAAAGAGGTGACGCCTCGGTCGATCATCCAGATAATCGTCCGACTCATCGCAGTCCACCACTGATCGGCCAAAAGCTCGACAGTATTGATGATATCTTGAATAGTGTTCCTGACCTGGATCAGAAGATTTCAGATCTCCGGTCGAAATACGATACCGAAAAAGTCCGTCACACTGGTGCGGTATTCGTCGAATTCAAGAACCAGGTGGTGGCACATCAAGCGTTACAACAAGTTCAGCATCATTCTCCACTAACATTCCAACCACGATATATCGGCATTCCTCCAGCCAACGTCAAATGGCACAATCTAGCCATGGACCCAGCTGTACGAATATCGAAGAAATACACTGCCATTGCTCTCATCATCGCTATCACCATATTTTGGTCCATTCCCGTGGGTATCGTTGCCACCATAACCAACATCGAAGAGCTGGCAAATAACTACAAATGGCTTTCGTGGATCAACAAGTTACCGAATTGGCTCATCGGGCTCATACAAGGCTACCTGCCACCAACAGCACTATCACTGATAACGTCGTATGTGCCTTTCTGGTTCCGCGATATTGCAGAGCTTAGCGGCGAGCCCACACAGCAAGCGATGGAAGCAATGACACAACAATGGTACTTCGTCTTTCAATTCTTGCAGGTATTCCTTGTCACTACTCTGTCATCTGGAGCAACAGCCATTGTGAAAAAGCTCCAGGAGCCAGGCAAAGTACCGGATATCCTAGCCTCAAATTTGCCAAAGTCTTCCAATTTCTACCTGACCTACTTCGCTTTGCAAGGCTTGAGCTCATCCGCCAGCCAACTCATCAAATATTCCGACACCTTCGAGTATGTATTCTTCAAATGGTTTGCGAAGACACCACGACAGAAATACGAACAGGAGACCAAAATGAAAGGTCTATTCTATGGCAACTCATACGCTAAATTTGCCAACCTGGCAGTCATCGCGATTGTCTACTCCTGCATCGCGCCACTAGTCCTCGGCTTCGCTGCAGTGGGCTTCACATTATTCTACCTGGCCTACAAATACCTGTACCTCTACACAAACAACGTCAAAGTCGAGATGCGAGGAACAGCACATGCTCGTGCATTGCAACAGATCATGACAGGAGTCTACGTATCTGAGCTCTGCCTCATCGGACTCTTCAGTGCACGCGACGCTGTCGGACCAAGTATAATCATGGGTATCTTCTTCGTCCTGACAATCATGTACCACTACACAATCAACCAGTATCTATCACCCCTCGAAAACCAGATGCCCCTCGACATACTCCAAGCAGCATCCGACCACAACGACGACACCGAAGCCAACACACACGATCAGGATCAAGATGCCACCGAAAGCCCACTCCTCTCAGACCGACCCCGTCACAGAATGTCAGCCGTCCTACCCGCCTACCTCGACCCCTTCAAAAACCTCCTCAGCACATATAACCTCCTCCCATCAGCCACTACTCTCCGACCATATCTCCTACCCGCCGAAGAATCCAGTCTGAACTTGCGCGAGTCCAGCTTGACGACAGTGCCAAGCTACACCGAGCAGCAGCTTGCAAATGCATATTTACATCCCGCACTTACTTCGAAAGCTCCGCTGATATGGCTGGCGAAAGATCCCGCGGGCGTGAGCGAGGAGTTCAAGAGACGGAACAAGGAACGTGCGAATCTGGAGACGACGGATGAGGATGCGGAACTCGATGAGCAAGGACGATTGAAGTGGAATGAGTTTGATTTGAGTAAGGCGCCGATTTTCAAGATGCCTACGAGATTTTGACAGATTACCTGCAGAAATTGGTGCTCTGCCTAGGTCGAGTTTCTTCTTGTCATGGGTATGGTCGGTGTATGCAGAGGCTCACATAACAGACCTGATTTAGTTTGTGCTGGATACAATAGGAAAAGGGCATGGGAATGGACACTGGAATCAACATGTGACACTTTCGGCCTCCGGGCGTTTATGGGTGGCTGTTGCTGGAACGAAGCCCGGTAGCAGTTCGAGAATAGGCGCTTTACAGCCTAAATTCTCAAGTAACAATTTCATGCCTGTATTTTCCAGTCTACAGTACTGTACAATCGAAGAATGGCACACTGCTGCTACTTTCAGCATTTCTGCATCTTTGCATTATACACATGTCAGAAGCAGATACAGTGTGCTTTACACGTAGCTATAGATCTAGGCTTCATTCCTCTGTATCGAGCTCTTCGTCATCTGTATCGTTGTGGGTCGCAAGAGATACAGGAATAGGTCGTGGTGGTGGCGGCACAAATGTTGCTGGTTGATCTAAGTCTATGAGATCTGCAGCGTCGTCGTCAGAGGGTTCGGTGAGTTGGTCATTGTCATCTTCGACCTCGGTGTTGGCGTCGTCTTCTGCAACAGAATTATCAGTGTCACTTTGTTCGTCGCTACTAGTATCCATCTCACGATTTTGTGATCGTCGCAACCTCGTTCTATTGTATCCACCAGGTCCGACAATTGGTCGATAATTCTCCTCATCCTCGATCGGTAATGCTGCTGCTTCTTGCAACTCTGGGTCTTTGTATACTTCGCCGCTGAATCTGCCCGTGCCGCCCATGAACCATCCATCCTCTACAGCTTCCCAGCGACGCATATCGTCACCCCAGCCAAACTTCAGCCCCCACATGCGTTCCAGAATTCGCTTCTCGGCAGGATGGATGCATTGTGTCAGGAAGCCAGTCAATGTGACATTACGTGCGACATCGTCATTGACGAAATATGACTCGCCTTTGCTATGCGCGGCTCTACCTGCAAGCATAATGGGACGAGGTAGCGGACCGCTTGTCAACCTCGTTGAACCAGCTGAACCGCCGTTATCTGGTGCCACAGCATCTCTGAATCGGGAAGGGGCGCGATTACAATGTCCAGGGAGATCATCTGTGCCTTCATTCTCATTCAAGTAGTCTGCATCACCCGGAATTTCGGAGTGAAAAGTGCTCGCACGGGTCTTCAATCCTTCGTCCATAGCAGACCACGTAGCATTCTGAAACACAAGCTCGTTCTGGTTGAATTCGTTACTGGGTATTCCTAGGACCTTGACGTATCCGCACGATCGAAGTGTTATTTGTTGAAT
Source organism: Pasadenomyces melaninifex (assembly GCA_022813495.1). NCBI lineage: Eukaryota > Fungi > Ascomycota > Dothideomycetes > Pasadenomyces > Pasadenomyces melaninifex. The sequence continues at coordinate 14,346 of JAKLMI010000210.1, forward strand.
GTTGCCACGAAAAGCAGGCTCGGGACGTGGTTCCTCTTCTTCGTCAATCATGTTTGCTTCGTATTTGTGGTCGAGAATAGTCTTTCCTGGAGTGACCTTGTCCAGGAGGTTGACCCAGGCGGCATTTGCAGGCACGATCTCGTTGAGCCAAGCTGAAGGACTGTGTTGGCATCTAAGGTTGTTTTCAACGGTTCGTAAAGGTCCATCAGTGCGGCTTGAATTGATACCTGCTGTCAGACTGACAGAGTCGAGGATCAAATGGTGCAGGCTTGTGTCACGCGACCGTATCAGGAAATTCTCTAGCAAGAGTGGGCTGAACCAGCAGTTCTCGAAAGTGAGCGTACGAACGTGAGGGAATACCAAAATAGTGTCCTGATTGGGCTTGGCAAGGGTTCGGTTCTGGGCCACAAGCCAAGCCCTGGGCTCGAGGGCTATAGGTGCCGGTAAGACGTGCTGATTGCGCCCAAAAATTCCTGGTTGGTGCTCACCTCCACCTGTATATCCGATATGGAGACTGTTGAGGTTCTCGAGAGGCGCGATACTATCTTTGAGAAGATCGAAGAATTTGTACGCAGCATTCACGACATTTGTCGGCATGTTCGACTGAAAGAACTTATCACCGGGTATGTGTTCGACTTTCCAGTCAGGTTTTACTATGATTGTGATCCTTCTGAGACTTTTCAGGGAAGTCCAGAATGTCGTCTGAGACAGCATCGGCAGCAAGCCGGATGAAATCTTCGCTAGATGTAGTGAATGTACGTTTCGAAATGTGTGAGCATTCATCCTCACCGCATCAGTGTAGGCTGAGAGAAACGTACGTTGAATCCAGGATGTCTCCATGATCCACTGCACCTGCGCTTCTGTCAAACAATTTGGTAGAACTGGATGCTTGGCTGGTTTTGCGACTCGTACTTGAACATAATTTGAATCACCTCTTGGTTCTGCAGCTATGTTGTAACCATTGAATATAAGTGGCCATTGGGGTTGGATCGGGTCTATAGCTTTAGTGGTAGGTTTGGATGAGCCCTGCGATGCTTGGTTTTGATTAACGATATTTAGCACTGCTTCCAACCTTTGCCGCTGAGCTTGTAACTGTCGGCGAGTTCTAGTACGAGCCCACGTCGATGAGCCTGGTGGTCCTCCTCCATGGAGCGCCGTGTGGAAAGGATTGGCTGTCAAAGGATGACCTCCCAGAACAGCGCCTATGTTCATAGCAGGATTTGGCGGCTGTGCTTGGACATCAACTCCGATGATACCTCCAGTATGTAGATGTGGTTCGTAGTCTGGCTGCATATGTGGCTGTCTGTAGCTGTCGTAATCACGGATAATGATGGCTCGCAATCTTTCCTTTTCCTTCCGCGATTGTTGCGTGCGTGTGTCAATGTGTTTTATATTCTCATTGATGGTATTCCTCTGCGCCCAGTCAAGTAGCTCCTTCAAACCGTTCTCGTAGGCTTTATCCTCAGCATGGAATGCTTTACCAAATACCTTCATCGCACCGTGAGCCTTACGTCGGTATATAGCCATGTCAGATAGGTCTGGACCCTCAAGCCAACCATGAGCATTGTCAATTGATAGTGCTAGCTCACGACACTGTGTTAGGGATTTCATAGACTGAGTCAAAATTCTCCGTTCGTCATCGAGCAGCTTGTCAACATTGTGAAGCTTCGGGAAATAAGGGTAATCTTTGGTAGGCCATGTATACCGCCCAAACCATGCCTCCACAGTGGTTTCGGTGACTTTTGAAGGAGCATGCATGAGGCCTGCCATATCGCACTCAAATGTGATGCCGAATCTGTTCATCTCCGGCCCATGGCGTTGAAGCATGGAAAAAGAGTCATCGAGCTTGATTCTCCCAAGTTCGTCGTAGGATGGACGGAGGCTGAATAATGAAGGACCAAATTTGGTAACGACGCTTCTGAACATATACGTTCCGAGATCTTCTGCTAGACCCTTGCATACGAGCCTCAGATTACGAACTTCGGCCGACGACAAGTAATGCAAGACGCCACCAGGAGTCCTGCCAGTGTCAGCATCCCAGATCTCGATTGGTAGAGAAGTTCTCCACGGGGTCGTGCTGTCGATGAGGAGTCCTTTGTGGATTTCTTGCAGCTTTGAAGAAGGTTTGTACTCTCGCGGATAGTCACCAGCCTCGTTTGGCGCCCCAAGAACATTTTGACGATCAGGATCTAGCTGGTTATCAGTAAAGACGATGCACTTTTGAGCTTGAGGATTATGAGCTGCACGTTTGCCATTCGTGTCTAGGCCATGTGCCTTCCAGATAGTGCAGCGGTTGATCTCAGCTTGCTTGACATCTGGCGGTACGTTCTCGGGCACAATCTGAGAATAGTCGTAATGCAGCACGGTCTCCTTAAGGTCATCCATTCTAGCCTTAGCGTTCACTGTCGTGGAATTCGTTTTTAGCGATGATAGTATTGCATTCTGTTCGGAGAGACTGTAGTCATGCTCAGCTTCCGTCATAACAGCATCTTCTATCGTCTGGTTATCCTGCAGCATATGTAACACGTTTCGAATATTTTCGACATATAGGCCGTGCTGCATATTTTGTTGATGTGATGCCTGCAATGAAGCTGGTGTCTTCCTACGACGCCGGCCGTTTCCAGCTGAGTTCTCTGGATAGCTCGAAGTGTTGTGGTTAGAGCGTAAGGTATCACGTGAAAGTGAGACATGGTTTTCAAAGCTTGATGTTCTCGACACTGGAAGCTTGGACTCAGAGTTGTCATTCCGCGTTGCAGAGGAAGCGACCACATCATCTGATGAGGATTTCGAGCCTGGGAGACATTGTTCATGATCCCTGCTGCGTTCTTGATCTGCTTGAGACCGCATCGATCGATGTTGCGTTTTCACAGGTGGCACTTCAGAAGAGACACGAGAGGTCTCCTTAAAACCAAGCAATGTCAAAGGAGCTGTTTTGGACTTCGTTTGTACCTTTTGTGATTGCGTTCGAGAAGTGGTTCCCGGTTTGCGTGTTGCGGTTAAACCATCGACCTGTGGAATTTGAGCTACTTTCCCATTCGATCTTGTCTGTCTTTTGCCTGCGGCTGCACGAGTTTTGCCCTTTTCGTTAGGCGAATCTCCATCATCTCCGTTCCCAGGTTTGAGAAGTCGTTGTTTCGTGAGGAGTCTCAATACTCTTTTACCATCCTCCTTGACCACAGACACTTTTCCAGGAGCATTGGCTAGAGTTCGAGCCCAATCGCGCAGCTGCAATTCTTGAGCATTCCTGATGCTAGTGGCTAGCAAGTCCAGGCGATTGAGCTGAGTCTGAAGAAAGTCTCGCAAGCTTTCAGGACCAAAATCCGTCAGGACAGGATGTACAGGCTTTCTATATCTTGATGCCTCTTTCTGGTAAATGTAGTAGTCTTGTAGTTGGAGGAATCTGTCCTTCTGCTTTTGGAAAGGTGAGGGCTCATTTTCGACGGATCTGCGTCGGCTCAGTGAGGACGAGCCTGGAACGTACTCTTCTGCGTAATTCGTTCGTGATGGAGGTCTTCGACGTGACCCCATGGCTCTAGTTCGTCATCGAAAGAGTTGACGAAGTCCTGCTTTAGTTGCACGTCTTCCCGTACTCTTCCTCTGTCTGTGCCTGTAAGTAGATTCCACCTCTTCCGTCAAATTGAGATGCAGTTGCAGCTGTCTGTTGTGCTATATACTAGGCTGATTGTTTAACAGGTTGTGCAACGAATGATGAATTCACAGTAGGATGCGATATATCGTGGTGGATTTGTCTGTTTACATAGCTGCCTTCGGCTGCAGCGCAAACAAATATCCGCGTAAATCTTCACCTTTTCTCTCGCGGCTGCTAGGCTGATGTCAGACCATGTGAAGAAGTTACGCCCCACTCTCATCTGCAGTGGTTGCATGACCACGTTTTTGGGCCGGGATTATATTATTAGTTTAGTTAGTGGGAGACGCCCACCGTGCCCGGAACAGACCCCTACAGGGCTTAGCATCCAGTATCAGACCACAAGCAGTGAGATTAGCGAATGGCTGCTTTTGTAAAGTGGTCGATGATGTTATCGGCGGTTTCAGGGACAACTTTCAAAGATCTCACACGTACTATGGGGTCGAAACCACCCCTAGTTATAATCGGCCACTTGTGCTCTCCACATCTCGCTACTTCTGGCACGACCTACAAAATGGTCTACCTCCTCTCACCTTTGTATTTGTGCTGATATTAGTATTCTATTGTGTCCACTACGAGCTCAGAGGATGATGTCCAAATTGACTTCTAGTGCCCAGTTGAACACCGTGCTTTTGTAACCGCCAGGCATATTTAAGTACGGCGTCGGCATACTCTTCCCAGCTTAGCTGACCTTGGAATACCTCATCCAGCCTCTGAGCATGAAATGCTGCTTGACTTGTGCTCGCAGCCGTATGTGGACGAAAGCCAGACAAGGCATCCCCGACAATGACTACTTTGCCATCTAACAGATTGGCGACCTCGTTGTGATGTTTAGGAGGCTCGAGGTCAGTAATGGCTTGGACAAAAGGTTTCTCAGTCTTGACAACCAGTTCCGCAAATTGTGGTGGTAGCCGTTCTTGAGCCAATTTCTTTTGATGTGACCAGGCCTCTGGTGAAATATGTCCACCAGTTGGCATGGTGAAACGATGCTTGTGGCCGTCCTTGTCAGTCATGATCTGGCTATATTCGTTGCTATCCATGGCTACATTATGGTACCACACCCAATTGACATATCTGGATCCCTTTTCTAAGCTGCCTTCGCTGTTTGGGATCGTGTAAGCGAGAATTTGTGTGTTTGGGTCTCGACCATGAAAGAAGCTGAATCTCTCGACAAAGACCTTCTTGGCTGCATCAGATAGCTGTAACTCGGGGACGGTACCTCGAAACGCCACATATCCTGCATAAGTCCTTTGAGCTGTGGTATCGCCTAAAAGCATTCTGCGAAGGTGTGTCGAGGGACCGTCAGCGACGATCACAAAATCCGCATCGATTGTGCCTTCTCCATTTGCATCGGGTCCCTCTTCTCGATTCTGATCGTACGTAACTTTCACCTTCTGACCGACGTCCTCCAGACCTGAAACAGTTCGTCCATACTCGTATTTAGCATCAGCATCACTTGTGGTGGTACAACCACCATCGAATGCCTCACGTCCCAGATTGTACAGCATACCCCAGCTGGTCATCCGTTGATGGCTGTTCTCACTGTCAATGATGTTTCCTTCTTTGTCGAGATAGTGTCGCCATTGGCTAAGCACACTGATATCATCTGCCGACTTTTTGTACTTTCCGTACCGTCGGACCCATTCGAGGGTATCACCACCAGCGACGACTCCGGCACCCTGATCGTGCAGCAACGGCACCGGTGACCTTTCTAGAATCGTCACTGTATGTCCCAATCGTCTCAACGGGATTGCACTCATAAGACCAGCCAACGAGCCACCAACAACGACAATATGTAGCACCTTCTCGGGCTTTGAGGCTAGCATCGTACCGTTTTGGATGACGCTATGCGATCGTTGTAGATATACTATATACAAGATGTGTCAATGGACGCTTGAGCGTCTTTCTGGGAGGAAAACACAACGACAGGTTTAACATATACTCAATACTTGGCCCTTGGCTTCGGTTTGGCAAACCTTGCAAAATATTGCATCTCGAAATTACATGTCATGAGGCAACTGAAGTGTCAAGAGTTCTGGAAATAATCGTCCATGTCATGATCAATTCTCTCAGTCCAGGGAAGAGATCGCTTGCTGAACTCTACATGTCATCTTTTTGTGTTCGGTGGTCTATAATCCTCAGCCTACAAGCATTGGGAATCACACGCAACAAGCGACTCGAATCACTTCACACACTGGCTTCGCGTCATCATTTTTTCTCCTTCCTGTTTAGTTCGACATCAATGAATCGACGTCAAAATGTCGTCTTCCGAGTGAGGGAAGCAACTTTGAAACTACCTAGGTAATGTTATAGGCACCTCGATTATCTGTCCAGGCATAGTAAATGGGCAGTTCAGGCTGGTGGTGAGGGTCACATAGCTCTGGACCTTGGTGACGTCATTCCTGCTTAACTATTGCTGAGCACGATAAGCCCTACTTATAGGCATCTTACCTCTAAGTTTAAGCATACTGAAGCCTAACTAATAAGTTAGTGAATACTTGATCCTCTAAATAGCAGTAGCTGTAGACGCCTATAGCTTAGGCATCAATAGGCACCAAAGTCCAGAGCTATGTGACCCTCACCACCAGGCACGGATAACGACATCAGACACCTGTAAGCTCAACATATCCCTAGCAGATAACTGAGATTAGGCGTTGTTCTTTGATTTGAATAATTTTTGAATTCGAACATTTCTCAACCATCATATGCCTACATAGATACCTTCATATACTTCGCCAATATCCAGCCGAACAAACCTATGATCGTAGCACCAACCATGAGCATGATAGGCACTCTCACCGCCGTCTTAATCAACGTAACTAACCTAAAATACGCGAAGGGCTTGTGCATTTGTGCAGCACTATCACCTTTGTTGATAAACGGGAACGGCTCGTCCGGAACGGGAACGTCAAGAAACTTGCACAGAGGCTCCCAACCGTCTCCAGCTCTCCATTCCAGCAAGTTGTCCTTAGGTACGATGCTTCTCACATGCTCATAATGTGCTTCGAAGGCAGTAGCTAATTTCTTCCTGTTGCGCCAATCGCCACCCGTCCACAAGATCATGGGCTGCATGAGGAGATCAACATACGGAGTCAGCACATCGTAGTCCAACGCTGCAACAGCTCGAAACCATCGCCATTCTCTGCTTTCTAGCAAGGCGTAGTAAGCAGTCTCCATGCTAGCAAGCCACTTGTTTGTGTCTCGTAACGTCAAAATGACCTTGGCTGTCGGATATGCCGCAATGAGCTCGTCAGCGAAGCATGCACAAGGAGCATCGGTTACTGCAGAGTACCGTCGCAAAAGCTTGTCCCATTCTGCTTTCCCATATCTCTCTGATTCCTCTCCATATAATTTCAAGCGGAAGGCTTCTCGCCAGACTTGAACATGGCCTACTGTGCTCCGAAGCTTGGCTCTATCAGGATCATCAATCTGTGTTACTTCTTTGAAATGATATGTCTTGTGGCCAAGTTGGGTCAGCGCGGTATGCATTGACATTGTGGCGGTCCGAGAAAGGCCGAGACAGAGGACTTCCATAGGTCTCTCTCGAGGCAGATTTGGCAACCGGTCGATCATACGCTGCTCATATCGTGAAGCCATGACTGTGCAATACACCAGCTAGATCTCATAACATGTGTGGCTCTGTAGTGGTCAATTTAGAGACTGTAAGGTCTGATCCTGCAGAGTTAGCCAATAATGCCAACTGCCGGAAAGGTCTGACGTTCGCTCTTCTTCCAAGTCTTTCGATATGAGCTCAACGTCGTCGAAACGAAAAGAAGTCAACAGAGTATGATGATGGCCAGTCGTGTGAAGTACTCGTGGTACTGGAGCAAGAGATGCCGAGCCTGGCCTCGCTTGCCAAGTGATCCTGGACGCCTGAATCTGACTTGATATGCTAGACACTTCGAGTAACCAGACCAAGTCAGAGAACAGTGGAGGCGCCCATCTTTGCCACATCAAAGCATTCAGTTTGGGAGGGCACACACACCTCATGATAGCTGCTGCGTCTGCTGATGAGCTTGGATCACATCTGCCAACCTGGCAATGCCTTCATCTAACAGGTCAAACTCCTCGAATGCGAAGCATACTCGAATGTTTCTGTGCAAACCAGTACTGCTCGACTCATCACCTTGAACCTGACATTGAGGTCCGGCTATCACGTCCAGATTCTGTTTCTTTGCCAGATCTCGCACCTTCTCAGCATCGCAATCAACTGGAAGCTTCAGCCAAATAAAATAGCCTCCAGCTATATCCTCATCCAGCTTTGGCAACTGAACACCAAGTGGTAGCAAACGTGCTTGGATTGACTGCATCAGGCGACGGTAGCGCTTGGCGTAAGATGGAAGCAGGACCTGCTCTATGTGTTGTCCAAGCTTCCCGTTCGAAATCATCTGATGAATGCAACTCGCAACTAGATGACTTGGGCAACCTCCAGAACGTGAAGAGCCACACTGTGATAAGGCCCAAGCCAACTTTGGGGTCGCCTCAGCCCATCCTGTACGACAGCCAGGTGCTATGATCTTTGAAAAGCTGCCATTGCTCATAGCATTTCCCCAATCTGATGCACCACCATCGAGGTATCGATCGACGTCAACAATTCGTGGATAGCGAGCTTTCGTCAACACTGTCTTGTCATCCGAAACCTTGGCAGGCCACTGCAGCATGTCGTAGACGTCGTCTGTGACGATCAAGGCATCATATTCCCGAGCTAGTCTGACAAGCTGTTCTCTCCTTCTCAAGCTCATGATACAGCCACTTGGGTTAGCAAAGGTTGGCACAGCAAATATGATATGCTTATATGTTTTCCGCCATGGATAGCGTGTCTTCAACTTAGGTTCTGTATTGCCTTGTTCCGTAGCTCTGCGTTCGCTTTCGGCTATTGCCGTGCTCAAATAATTGATATCAATACCCTCATCGTCCTCCGGTACCCCCTTGAGACGTTCACAAAATCCAGAATCATCGAAGATCCTGCATGCGTTAAAGTAGGTCGGGCTTATCATCCAAATATTCCTTGTATAGATCGGGTCAGTGAAGGTCTGAAGTACACATGCTAAGTTCTGACTCGCGCCACCAGTGATACAAATTCTATCCGGCTCTATTGCATTTTTTGGATTGTAGAATTTGGTTAGCCACCAAGCAACCTCATTGCGTAGTGGGTGATATCCTTCATCGGGGCCATATTTCAGAGATTCCTTAGCTATATAGGGGTCGTTCAAGACTATTCCTGCAGCATTGTTGAGATCCAGAGGTGGCAACAAGCCTGGATTTGGCCACCCAGACAAAAGATCTATCTTTGACTTCTGTTCAGACGACATCGCTCTTGTCAATTTCCTGGTCATTGTACCAACTGCACAAGTACTATATCTTGTGGAGGCTCGACGCGTGAAACAAGATAGCATCAAAAAGCCGTCGTCATGAACCTCGCTTTATGCCGGAATACGCAGGCTTTGTTTGTCAAGCAAAGAAAATTGCCTTCTCCACGTCGATAGCCGTGAAGCCTCCGTCTGAACAGTCGATGTGAAGGAACACATTCTGATATGGTCACCTCGTCGGCATTGCTGAGAACCAAGTCCTGCTGCAAGGCGCACCGGCACTAGTACTGGATTCGGGGCTCATATCGATGCTGTCCATTCCATGTGCTCTCGTGCGCATAGTCGGCATCCAAGCCTTGATGATTTTGTGCTGTCTCACGGGCCGGCGGACAAGGTTTCAGGGCGCTACAGCTCAAAATATGGGGTCAGGTGCGTCAACTCCTACACTAAAAGTTATGCGGATTCGTCAGTGCAAGACCCAAGTCGACGTCAGACAGATGGCAGTGTTACGAGAAG
>JAKLMI010000211.1:0-20822 GCA_022813495.1 Pasadenomyces melaninifex
CAATGCCAAACGGCCTCTCACGCAGCTCATCACGAGGCAGCCAGAGATCCATTGGCGCCAGTAGATCGACGCCGAATCTACTGGCACCTAGCGCATATCATATACACAATGCTAGTCATGGTTCGCGACCTTCATATCAGAGACTAGATACGATTAATAGTGTTGGTAGCGTTGTACATGAAAGAAGTCACAGTATGGTTAGCTATCAGGAGTGGGGTCGAAGTAATACAGACCCGAATTTGAGGTATACAGGAAATGGGCCGATGATTGAACAACAGCCTCTAAGCAAGGGCATGAAGAAAGGTAAGAAGGAAAGAAGTGGAAGGAGGTGCATTGTTATGTGAGCGTTCCAAATGTTGATATCCAGCATCGCGTGTGTCATAGGGTATGGGGGCGAGTCGACCCAGGGTATTCGTCTTAGATTGACCGCCTCGAGACTTGGGCTTGAGATGCCTGTGTTACTGACCTTTGAGCCATTTCGCGACAGTTTTGCGCCAGTTGCTTGTCATTTCAGCGATCTAGCGGTGTTACTTTCAGATTAAGATCATATCAGTCAAATATCTGTTATCAGTCAAATATCTGTCCGACCAATTTCATTTAGCTGAGTTTGAGCGAAAATTCTATTGTTACACTTGGGTTATGCGAAGAACGCTTCCATAATGTCCTTTGGGCGGTGAAGCTAGCAGCTTATGCCATCGAAGCAGCTTTCCTTTCACCCTCATTCTGCAGATCAATGAGTCTCAACCACATCCCATTTACAGGTTTAATCGTGATAAAGCCTCCAATCTCAACATCCTTCTCAGACATCGCAAGTTCAAACCGAAACCTCTTCACCAGCACCGCAAGCAGAACTTTCATCTCCGTCTGTGCAAAGATCTGTCCAATGCAGCTCCTTGGCCCGTGCAAAAACGTCAGCAGTGCATGGGGAGCAGTTGCACCACCGTGTGTAGCATTCGGTCCCGTCAGCCAGCGGTCCGGGTTGAATGTCAAGGCGTCTTCTCCCCAAAGCGACTTGTCACGGTTGTTTTGCCACATTGACATGAGGGCGGTGGTGCCGACGGGTATCGTCTGACCGCCGAGGACGGAGGTCTTTCGCGCAATACGAGCTGATACGGGGACTGTGGGGTACAGTCGTAGGACTTCATTGCATACAGCTGTGAGGTATGGCATTTCTTTGGGCTCGAAGACTGCGGCATCGATGTCACTGGTAGATGACTTGGGTAGATGCTCTGCACACTCGGTACGAAGACGATCTTGGATTTCGGGGTGTTTCGAGAGCAGGTAGGTCGTCCAAGTTAGTGCGGAAGCGGTTGTGTCGTGCCTAGCATCCCATTAGCACAAGGGCACAGTATGAATGATTGCTTGCAGACTTACCCGGCAGCAAGGAAAGTTAGCAGCTGATCGACCAGGTAATCATCCGAAAAGTCGCCCGAACGTAGGATAGTGGCGATAATATCTTTCTCCGATTCGCCCTTTTCAATGTATCTTTCCTTCTTCGCTTGCATCAGAGCACGAACCTCTTTCCGTAATTCGTCTTGGGCTTTAGCTGTGCGAGCGTACGGAGTGCCTTTCAGTCGCCGTATGAGCCATGATGGCAGAAAAATATTCACAAGAACAAACAGAATTAGTGGGCCTCGATTTACATCTGTGATCTGGGCGTATAGCTGAGCAATTCGATTCTGATCGTTGTAAATCGTATTGAAGTCCTGACCAACTGCAGCGGCTCCGATAAGATCGAGTGTAACGCGTGACATCTGGGACATCATCTCGACACCTGTCTTCGGTGTTTTCTCGAAAGCCTGTGCGAGAACATCCGCGAACGCGAGACCTTTTTCGTAGAAGAGTGGTACCAGATCGCGTATTTGACGTCCAGAGAAGGCTGGAGAAACTGTCTTCCGCATGGCCTTGTGCTCCTGACCTTCGACATTGACAAGTCCACGACCAAGTGTTCGTTCCAGGAGTTTCCTGTCACTGTTGGATTTCTCCCAGTCGTAGCTGTTGGTGTTGAGCATTTCCATGAGAATATCCGGTCTCGTCGGTATGATTGTTCCTCTGAGGTAGAGCGGCATCCATATGACCAATAATCCATCATTTGGGGATTTGCAGAGCTCAATAATGTTGTCCATGGGAGGACGACCTCTGTTGAAGTCTAGGTGACCGCGAAGAAAACCTTTCACAGGTGGTGATGGTAGATGTCGAAGAGGTGATCTAAAGAACGGGACTGTGATTTTTGTGATCAGGTAGGTCCAAGATACAGCATGTAGAGCCAGCCATATTCTCGAGGCGTTGCCGAAGTAGTGTGAGTTGAGTATAAACCGTGTGGCGAGGTACACTGGCTGCAATGAAGCAAGCACTGTGTGTATCACCACGCCTCTCCAGCAGTCGAAAATGGAGTTCATGTCGTCAACGAGCAAAATGAGTCTATCGACAAGACCTGAGCAGATGTCGAGAGGATGGACTTGGAACTGAGCTGGAACTGACTTAGAACCGACTTGGAATTGTGGCTCCACCCCGATATCATTGACCTGAACAACGTCGTATCAGTTTCTTGTAACTATACACATGGTGTCCCGCCATATCTTATATCTGAATTGTCCATCCATGGATTGTGTTAACCCATCGTACTTCGTAATTAGCGTATCGATATATCGCTGCCTGATGTCAATACCACTATAGATGCTTTGCTTCTTGGCAGTCCTTGCTGGCTATACCGAGGCTCTGGGTGTTATTTGGGGCGATTGTTCCCTATTTGAGCACTATGCAGCGAACGATTGTGGGCGCTTTCGACAAGCACTAGTCCTCTTTAGGGTCATCCTTGCGAAGTTGCTCGTGTTTCGAGTTCTGCTGACTTCTTTTCGTAACGCTTAGAAAGAGCTCAACATCTCTCACCTGAACTTCGTCTTCGACGGTCCAAGCAAAACTCATGGGAGACCACATTGTTTTATCCAAGCTCGTTTCAGACCTTCGAAGTAAGCCAAAACTGATAGCAGCTGTGCTCACTTGACAGTCTTATCCCCATAATCATGTCGAATCAGGTCCAAATAACGAAGTTATCATTGATTCTAACCTTCGCTGTTTACGACACCCTCAATGGCAATGTGTTCCAACATCCTGATATCAAACGTACCACCACAAATTGTACATCCCCGCTATAGTTCACGAAAGAAATGGACAGCGGTCTGATACTGTGGTCAATTCGATATATGCAGACCAGCACTATGGCAATAACTCATTTCGAAGCTGATGCCTACTTCAATAACATTTACAGAGCTATTAGCCTCTTCAGAGAATGATACCATATCCTCCTCGATGGTAAAGTCTAAGTGCTGTTTCTTGCGTGCACAAAATTTATGATTGATATCGTGTCTATATTTGTATATTGTGCTTTCATGACCTTCCAAGAACTTTGACTATCTGAAGAATGTGCTAAACGACTATCCACTGACATCGACTCACACAAGGTCTTATGGCTTTTCTTCGAGTTATGCTCGATGCGCCTCGGTCCCAAGAAGCGTCTCAGAACTTAGGTCAGAGTCTCACTCCTCTGCGTCAAAGCTAGAAACTTCTTTGTGTCAAACAACGACATTCCAGATGTCTTCAGTCTTGACTCGCCAGCTCAAATGCTCGGTCGAGCATATAGTACAGACAACATGGCACAATCGACATGAGCGGTACTAACATACAGGAACGCAACCACTCTCGACCTCCCAAAATAGTGAACACACTTCAAACTCGTAACCTCAGACCATTGACAAACAGCCCAACGGAACTCAACCATGTCTCCAGCCCCTCATAGAATGCACAAGTACAATACTCGGCTACGGGCAAGGGCAAGAACAATTGCTCAGGCAAGTGCCAAGAAAGCAACCAAGAACACTGTTACTCCAGACTCTATAGCGGAGTCGATGTCCCGAAGCTCGGCACCACCGACACAAGATGAGGACCGTGATCGAAACCGCATGATTGTGGGATTCTCGAGAATTGTCACAATTTACGAAGACGATGATGAGACTCTTGAAGATATTCGAGCTGATCTAGAGAAAGACATAATCGATGAAGCTGATTTGATGGAGCTTGATAGTCCTTCCGAGGGAAAATAACCTCGCTGAAGAGGTCACAAATGATCTCTTTTCGATCGAGATCTCGGAGGAAAGGAAACAAAATTCAGAAGAGGCTTAGGAGGCTCTCTTTGGTCGTAGATAGACGTTTATTTGATACCTACATTGGTTCTGGATGGTAAGTGATCGTCCGGAATTTGCGAGACAGGAAACAACCTTTAGACATTCAGCTGCATTTTTGAGGTGCAGCTAATCTACACGGAATAGTAACATTGCCCATCCATGACTGGACACTTTTTCCTTAATCAAGCTTGCGGAATATCCTGAAGACTCATAACACGACCTTCATCATCCTCATCCTTTATGACAATCAGCTCGTCATCATTTCTTTCTCGTTTGACTCTGGTTAATTCAGTCTCCCCTATTCTCTTCCCGGAGCGGCCCATAACCTCAACAGCACCGACAATGGTCTCAACACCAGCCGGCACTCGTTCTTCTTCACCCTCAGGAAGAGCATCAATATCTATCTCGAGACCAATCAAGCTCTTTAGAATGACTTCTGCACCAGCTTTACTCATAATCATGTTCTTCTCTTTACACCTTTCATCACAGATACACTCCGTGCAGCCTTCGACACAATGGCAAGCACCAACTCGTTCGACTGCTCGTTCAATCAACAAGTCCACAAATTCAAAGGCTTTCTGAGCTATACCCATCCCAGCTGGGCCGCCTTTGGCATCGTAGAATGTAAGGCGGGCAGGCCGTTTGCGTTGTGTGTCTTTTTTCGCAAACTCTTTTAAAGCATTCTTGCATTCGGTGCGCACGTCACCAGGCATGCTTACCACAAACTGAGGCATTAGAGACATCATCGCATGCTCGGCAGCGTGTATGCCTGCTGCTAAGTTGAAACGCTTTAGCTTGAGTATGTCCAGGGCGTAGGTGGGAATATCGATCCATAGACCACGACTGAAAATGTCGATTGGTGGATTGTCCACGGCAACGGCGTCCAAGATACGGCGCTTCTGATCTAGCTTGAAGAAGCCGAACACGACTGCATGCACCTTGATGCGACCAAAGTATGCTCGTACCAGGTTGTTGGGGTTGTCGTTGGTAGAGATTCGCCGTACCTGCTCTGTCTCAATGGGGTCGACGTCGGTGAAGTCTCGTTGCTGTGTGGTGTAGGGGATTTTAGCAAGCTGGACTCTTGCGACTTTGTTAGCTGGCGAGAAGTCTTTGATCTGGTATGTTCGACCTTGGTGAAGGAATACGCCACCATCGTACAACGTGAAGAAAGCACGAGAAGCCTCGACTTCTTCTAGGACGATATTGCGACCGTGGGTTATGTCCACAACGGCATAAGAGTCATCCTCGGTGTCTCGAATATTGACATGCTTGCTGGGTAGTGGTCGAAAGCGAGGGTGAGTATGATAGTATCCCAAGCCATCTGGGTCAGGCACAAGACGTTCTTTGCATACTTCAGCTAGAGTCTTGCCTAGATACTGGCTATCAGTGCCTTCCTCAGGTTGGATGGGCATCTCAAATGCTGCACATTGAACGTGGCCCTCAACCACAAGCTCATTTGTAAGATCGACTTGAAGCTCGCAATTTGGCTTAGTGAAGATCTCGTCTGGATTTGACATGTAGTGCTGATCGACGGGGAAGCAATCACCAACCAGACAAGACAAAGAGTCCTGGTTCCGTCGACCTGCACGACCAGACTGTTGACGTAGGTTTGCAATGGTGTATGGAAAGCCCATAGTAATTACAGCATCCAAAGAGCCAATGTCAACGCCGAGTTCGAGGGCAGTCGTGGCAACGATTCCACGAAGCTTCCCACCAAACATCTCTGACTCGATCCTCCGACGATCTTGCGCCGAATAACCGCCTCTGTAGCCCATGACAAGAGCTGTGTAGTCTGGTCTTTCAATTTCTTGAAAATATGCTTTCACAGCACCAAGCAGGACCTCACATTGCTTACGGACTCTGCAGAACGTAACGACTCGCACGCCGCGTAAGATGAGATTGCACATCAGTCTCGCTGTCTCCGCAAAAGCATCTCCTCGTCCAGACGATGGATCGCCGGGATCCTTGAAAGGAGTATTCCAGCACACGAACTCTTTGCGACCGGATGGAGAGCCATCGAAGTCTGTCAACTTGACCTTATCAACACCAAAAATTGTCTTCATATGCTCTTCGGGATTCGAGACTGTTGCAGAACAAGAAATGAATCTAACCTTTCGATTACCAACGGCTGCACATATTCTTCTTAGCCTGCGCATGATGAACGCAACATGAGCACCAAAAAGACCGTTGTACACGTGCAGTTCGTCAACAACCACGTACTTCAGGTTCTTTAAGAACGTACGCCAGGTACTCTCTTGAGGTAGTATGGTGATATGTAGCATGTCTGGGTTGGTAAGGATGATCCTGGCTTCGTCCCTGATCGTATTCCTCTGTTGCATAGGCGTGTCGCCATCAAAGGTCTCTACCATGACGTGCTCTAATGACGGCAAATAGGAAAGTAGCTCTTTCATACTTCTACGTTGATCCTGCGCCAATGCTTTGGTTGGGAAGATGTACATGCCACGACTTTCGGGGTCTAGCTCGAGCTGATGAAGCATGGGTATCTGGTAGATCAAGGACTTGCCAGAACTTGTGGAAGTCGACACAATAACATTATGGCCATCTTGCAAATTGTTGATCGCTTCTGCTTGATGCGAATAAAGCTGCGAAATACCTTTTACGTTGTAAAGAGCATTGACGAGATTTTGCGACAGAGGAAAGTTCAAATCCCCATACACTGGTGGCTGAGGATCGAACACACGATGTCCATCTGGTACTATTTGTCCAGTGTACCATTCTTGCTCTTGGATTTCCTTGACTATCTGTGAGATAGGCTTCCTATCCTTTGGTATCGTGAGGGGAATGCTCGCTTCTGGTGCTGGTGTGTTGCTGCGACTGCTCGAAGGGAATGGCACATATGTATCTTTGTCTTTCAGTATTCTCTCCACAGCATCGACACCATCAGCTGCACATTTATTGATATATGCATTGATAGCTGATGTGAATTTCACATTCCTCTTCTCGATCAATTTGAGCATGGACTTCTGGCTGAATACGGGCATCTTCAGCTCTTCATTCCGCAGCTTCTGCGTCGCCCTCGTTGGCTGGCCCGTCTTCGGGTCGACCACTTGTCTCTTGAGATCGCCATCAACAAACTCGAAGAGAAGTAGCTCCTGTGCCTCCTCCATGCGTTTTCGTTTCGCAGCTTCTTCAGCTGCTGCTCTCTCGTACGCATCTGTGTTCCCGGCGCTAACATCATCTTTGTCTACGCCACGTATGGACGTCAATAGCTCCTCCTCATCCACGTACAAGAAGTTGATTGCTCGAGGGATCAGCACTTTGACTTGGGCTACTTCTTCGATCAAAAGCGGTCTCTTGATATGCCCTTCGACCGCTGACTGAATATTGTCCCATGTCGTAGCAAAGTGTTTCCTGGTGCAACAAAACGTATAGACCAGGTTAAGCGCTTTGTGGAGCGCAGACAGTGCTTTGAAGTGGTCGGGCCATGGAATATCGGAATCAACTATATTCGTGGAAGAAGAATTCCTGTGTAGAAGAGGTGGCTTCGCGCCATTCTTGGTTCGTCGCGGCTTCTTGCCACCATCACTGGTCTTCGTGGGTACAGTAGTGGTTGTGGTTGCTATGGCGGTCTCGCCTCCAACTTCAACAGTCTGTGGTGTGGCGGCCTCATGTTGATGTGTCTCCTTACGCTTGCGTTTTCGATTGACAGGTATGTTGGATACAGTGGCTGATTGAAGCTTGACCATGGCCTGGCGTTGACTGCATGCTGAGTATGAATGACAGTGCCGACGACATTGTGGCTATCTTTCTGTACTTTTGGAGGGAGTCAGCAAGGTGGTGACGTAGGCACTTTGCGACGCGTGAAACACGACGCGAACTTGACACGTTTCTTTTTGTTCTTTCTAAGCATGGGCCATCGATCTCTACCTACAATTCAAATGGTTGTCGTGTTTGTGAACGAGAGGATTGGAAGTTTGTGGATACACCATGATAGCAGTGTGATGAAGGTTGGGCCAGTGGCCTACTAAAATTACAGGACTTCGCCATGCTCTTTTTCTAGTTGGTTGAGCTGTGAGACGATCGGAACTTATGCTCAAATCTGTTTACCACACCGTGATGGATCTGAGCAGGTTGACCATGCTGGAGGCGGATGACTGTTTCCTCCTCGAATGTCACACATCTCACGAAGAGGCATATTGCATTAGCATTGCCTGGCGGACAGAAGAGGTTGTGAATAAGTTCCAGTACTTGCGGCTCATCTTCGCTATTACTGCCACTGCGTTTGCAGTGTGCGACTATCCGATCCCAAACAACTCGCTCGTTGTCACAACCCGATGTAGATCGACGCCGAGGTGAGCTATGCTGACTCGCTGATCGTCGCGCAGGAGTATTCGGCGAGGATGCTCTAGACGCTGTCAGACTTCCAACAAGCTGGTCATAATGTGTTGCAAATATCTTCGATGGAACATGGAGGCTATCGACGAAGATTCTTTCAATTCTCTGGAGTTGAGGTAATATTCCCACCAAATCTGTCACTGTAAGACTGGAATTAGCATCGTAGCCCTTTTTCTTTCTTCGAGACCACACGTACCTCTACCGCTCGATACCGCTATGTTCTTGACATGATCACCCAGGGTTTTCGGTATAGTCGTCCGGTCATGCAGTCGCATGGTGCCCCATATATCAAGAACTCCGTGATGCAGGATCGCCTCCAAGGTTTCCCGTCGGACTTGTTTATTAACAAGCAAAAGCTGAGGACATGGATTACGCCACTCGAACTCGTTGTGCCAAGTCATGGTCACTCCATGAGCCAATGGACTGGGTATTCCACGTGATACACCTTTCGAGCGAAGGTAAAACACCTTGTGGCTGCCAAATATCTCAGAGTATACCACTTCTCGAATTTCGAGAGGGAGGTCCAGCAACTTGGATGTAGAATTCTCCTTGTTGTCGACCTGCATCATTGTATCAGTACCTTACTCCCTTATCGTGCACGGCTTCGTAAGCAGGCCTGAGGATGCTAAGTGAAGTGAATAAATTCAGCAATGTTTTAAGGTGTATCATCAAACTTTGACAATCGTCGAGTCATATTGCATTCCGCGTGGAGAAGAAAATGTTCAAGAGCTTAGGAGACGTTGCTCAATTCAGAGACTATACAGAGAGGCAGAGACAAGACTTGTCGTTGAGGACTTATCGTTAACACGATGGATTGTACTGCTGCTCAAACAGGCTGCATTGCCAAGGCTCACCTGGTTTGTGCCTTGTCGCCCAAGTTTTTGACTACCTAGGTACCTTTTCAAGACTACAAGGTCTGGCTATTGTGAAGATTCACAGCCGTGCGGAGTGTTTGCGACGTCCTCTATCTGGTGTTTAGTATATTTTCAGCTTGGGTTCTAGCGAGTCTTACACGACTCTGTCCGTCTTGAGGTCGAACATGACTGGTCTCGTCGATTTGAATGATGGCCTTTCATCTATCTGAGCCCAGTACGCCGCCGATGCCGGGTACTTCTCCTTCCACCCTGGAATAGCTCCGTTGAAATCTACAAAGCCAGCAGCAGCCGCTACCGCAATATCTGCTATGGTCAACTGATTAGCAAACAGATAGTCCGAGTCTTTCGGCTTGCTCTTTGCCAATTCCTCAAAAGCTTTAAAGCCACCTTCGACCTTCCTTGATTGTCTTGCAAGCCAAGCATCGCTCTTCGTCTCCCGAGACTTCTCAAAGAAGGCAAGCACGACAGCATCCATGACACCTTGTGATAGAACCTGGATCTGCTCGAGCTTAAGATCGGTGTCAACATCACCTGTGATGAGCTTTGGTCCTTGGTCGGCGTATTTGGCCAAAATCCATCGCTGAATGTGGGAGCTGTCATAAATTGGCTCTCTACCATCCGAAAATATCAAAACCGGTAGCTTCTCGAGCGGGTTGTGCTTTGGCGTTTCTGTCTCCGAATGCCAAGGGATTTCAGACTTGAGTTCGAATGGCACACCCTTCTCGATGAAGGCGATCCGATTTATTCGAGCATAGGGCGACGGGGTCGCTGAAATCATTGTTATCGACATCTTGCTGTCGTACGAGATATCGAGCGTCAATTGTCCAGAGAGCTGTTGTTGCACTGAGCGGATGTTCTTGACATCCTTCACGATTATATTTCACGGATTTTATGTAGAGTTTACGAGACGTCACACCCTAGTAGCTCCTCACGACCGATCTCGATCTCGATACAACACATCTTCCTGGTTGGTGAGAATGTCCACCGAGGATTGGTGTCTGCGTTGCAGCACAATAATGATTATCAAGAGATGAGATTGCATCCATATTCGCTGTAGGTCGCCAGGTCTCGAGGCATCGTTGAGAATGGAAAGCAGAATTTGCTTCCCCGTAGAAGCGCCCCACACGAGCCTAACCCACACCGTACTACGGAGGTACTCGAACAGCATCTTGCGTCACCTAAACTTGGCTTACTCAGCGTGAAGCTATTTTGGAATCCATGCTGTCCACCTTCATTCCAAGGTTTCAATGCGCGTTCATCAAGCCCGACTTTCATAGTACGAGAGAAACTGATGCGCTATCTGATATCTGCAGGCTCTGATGCTCTGGATCTATCCTTATAACCATCTTTTCAGTATGCTGTAGTCAGCTCGACTTGGTATCATGCTCTCGCAGCATGCTTACTACCTGTTCACCAAGGCACATACCACGACCCCAATACTCGACTGCCCAATACTTCGTTCGTGCTTACTCTAGTCGTGCTGATTCCCGCAGACACTTGACATCTGAAGGTCGGACGACAGAGCCTAAAGATACACCCCTTCCCAAGTTGATCCGACGCTCACCATGGTACCTCGATACCGCCTTCTCAATCTTCGCAAAACGTCCAACTAGGCCTTTTCCTCCTCCCTTCATCTCATACCCTTCAGGCTCGTTTTCAGATCCCTTGACTACGCATAACAGGCCCAAGTTACGACAAGCCAAGGTCGATGGCGATATACTGAGAGGCATTACCAACGGCGATGATGCAGTCATCATAGATGGCCAAAATTTTCTAGCAGTCAACGATGGAGTAGGTGCTTGGGCCCAAAAAGAGCGTGGTCATGCAGCGCTTTGGTCGCGCTTGATCGCACATTACTGGGCGGCCGAGGCTCAAGCCGCATTCAAAGACAAAGAAGGCCTGAAGCTGGATGGAATCGAGCCTGTCAAATACCTTGACGCAGCTTTCAGGCGTACAAAAGAAGCCACTCATGCTGGTAAAGAGAATGAAATTCAAGGCACCACGACTGCAAGCTCAGCAATTTTGCACCATAATGACCAGGATGCGCCTGTAGTCCTGGCTACAAGTCTAGGCGACTGCGCAATCATGGTAGTTAGACCTTCGAAGAACGATCTGGTCTACAAGAGCAAGGAGGATTGGCACTGGTTCGATTGCCCTAGACAACTAGGAACGAACAGTCCTGATACACCTTTCGAGAATTGCTTCATGGACAAGGTAGATGTGGAGGAAGGCGATATCGTGCTTTGCCTGTCTGATGGTGTGACTGACAACCTATATGAAGAGGAGGTCCTTGAATGGGTTAGTCATTCTATAAAGCAGTGGGAGGCAGGCGAGAAGGAAGCCGAGGACGGAGTAGTCTTTGTTGCGAGGACTTTGATGAATGCTGCGAAGGAAGTGGCCCTAGATCCTTATGCCGGTAGTCCCTATATGTCTCGAGCGGTCGACGAAGGTCTCGCAGCCGAAGGAGGTAAATTGGACGACATCAGCGTCGTGCTTGGTGTGGTCAGGCGTCACAAAGACTGAAAGTTCGTTGCCACCAGAGCAAAGCGCGGAAAACTAGACGAACACACCCATATCGCTCGAAATCGCATCACCAGCACATTTGTGAACACCTTGATGAGGCAACGAATAGTGCTTTTTGTGACTGCCTCGGATCCTGCTATTTTACCCATCGTACCTTGACGCAGATACCTTTCCTCAGGTATACGAGCAGCCGGCTACAACCTTGCTCTAGACATTGGCGCGGTACTGGACCCGGCCACCAATCGCAAGCCGTTTCGCAAAACTCCTTACGAATCTGATGATACGGGGGAAGGTCGTCAATAGTGAAGCTCTGGAACTTGTCACTTCGAACACTCAAAATCAAGGGACTCAGCTTACGAATTCATCCCTCCACTGCGTACCAACAAGCACGAGCTCCTTTCCTAGGAGCATCTTGCCCACTTCTTCAATAGTTGGCCTAGGTGGGATTCGTGGTCGAAACGGGTTGAATGTGGTAGGGTCTGTTGCATTCGGCCGCATTTGCACTGCCGTCTTGAGCACACCCAACCTATCTCGAGCAAGTCTTGCCAGCACTGATGAACCACTATGGAGCAGCATTCGAAGACCTCTGAACGCTATCCATCGGAGGATGTGGTCAAGAATTTCCTCGGGCAGTTCTTGAAGAATTACTCGTTGAGCTGTTCTTGGCCACACTACTTCACCTGGCACGATGAACATTGCGCACGAATTCGTTGATACTACGAAGAGCAGAAACAGCGATCTTATTCTTTGCTTCAAATACCAACCACCAACAAATGGTAGGGAGACAAGAAAGTCCCTGCCAGGCAGCACTTCATCCGATCTTGTCATACATCTTCTGAAGCTCAGGCTTACATATCTATAGGGTTGACCATGACGGCGAAGCGTGCTTGAGTGGCCAAGGAGACTTGGATGTCAGTAATGCTCGTACACGTTGTCTTGGCCCTAGATATAACGAGCATGCCTAGTCAGGCAACCAATAAGAGCCAAGCAAATTCGTTTGCCTTACAGGCATCTAGCTGTCCGAAGGTGGCCCTAGTTCTCCTCAAATATGGGATCTCGTGCAAGCATGTGCATGATTGCTTATCTCTCCTCACGTCAACACATCTTCTAGTATATTTGAGTTCAACATCCACCAAACCTACATTCATGCTCACAGACCGAGCTTTCTGTGTCGCACATGATAACGACTGGGGTTAGACTTCATGCCGAGGCCTGCTTACATTGCGCAACGTAGCCGATTGGCTGCCCTCATGCCTCTTTGACGATCGTCCTGGGGAAGGGTATCTTATCACAGCTCCAAACCTTCGCTTCCACGGACGTCTTGCCCAGGTGAGCTTCTCTTACGACGCATTGGGCAATATCCATTTGTATCGCAAGGTGGAAAAATGACCGACAGTAAGCCAGGAAGGAAACCTTCGGACAGGACGACTTGAATAACTCACAACGACTCGCACGAGCAGGGTTCAAGGCGTCACGGTGCCTGGATGTGGCATGCAAAATAGTGAGCAGGTATTGATGAGGGACCACAAACTTTCTACGATCATTCGATCAGACAACCTAATCTCGAAGGACATCGTAGACCCCGTCTTTCAGAAGCATGTCTACCTACCAAGGTTTCCATCGCAGTCTTGAGCTTCGCAACCAGACAGTGAACAGCAGTGAGGCTGCACAGTAAACACGCTCGTTAAAGTCACCATGAAGCTTGTAGCAGTCGCAGCGCTTGCCGCGAGTCTATTGTTTGGTCAACATGCAACGGCAATGCCACTACCTGAACCTGTGAGTATCTCGACCTGTTGTGAAGAGAGTTAGCTGACGAAGTGCCTTAAGATACCCAAGCCAACACCTGTGGCTGTCGCACCTCCAATACCATTCCCGGTAGCTTATCCTGCTATATCAATGCCACCGACACCGGTATACTCGATGCCACCGACATACAGCTTCCCCGTTCAACCGTCACTGCCACCTCAGGCACCGCATCAGAATCCAAACTGGCAGGGAGGGTGGCCTCAGCCAACACCGGCACCACGATGGCAGGATCCATGATCCATGATCGATGATGGATTGATGGTCAAAGCTCAGGATGTGTCTTGGTGGCTCACTTTAGTAATGTTTTCAAGCACTTGGTACATGTCACATCTGCCGGAAGATAGAATGATGGGTATTTAGCATACAGCACTGGACAGCCTTAACAAAGATGACCGCTACCTACCACCTGTATCGGCCTTGTCTATCCCACCATATTCTTCGTGCACCACCACCCGTTCCTGCTCGTTCTGTAACGTGATCCGCGGTCCTTCGTAGTTCTTCCTCCCATCCGCAAACCATTGAATCGTACTAAGCAGCAGAATAATTGCAAAAGCAACCACACAGTAATTCATCGTAGATCCCGTAACAGGCCTGTGAAGACATCAGCACACTCACACAACATTTCAACCATATGCACTAGTACTCACAAGAAAGGCGGAAACAAAAACAACACCGTCGTCAGCACCGTATACGTTAGTCCAATGACATTCACGGTCCAGCCAAGCCAGTTCGGTAGCGCAAAAGCCCGCTCAGGCAATTTTCTTCGGCCCTGCGCTAGGTTCACAGCGATTGGGATCCCATAGCTTACGCCGAGTGCGACTACCGATGCAGCGGTGATAGCGTTGAAGGCCACGCTTGAGCCGAGAAAGATACACCCGAACGCTATGACGATAGCGACGTTTAAATAGAGCGCGTTCAATGGGACACCGAGTGTGGGATGGACTTCCCACCAGATCTTGGAGAGTGGGAGACCGCCGTCTCGGGCGAAGGCGAATGTCATGCGGCTGCTGGTGGTGAGTACGCTGTTGCCTGCGAAGAGAAAGCTATGTAGTAGTTAGCTCGTGAGCAGGAAGTTTAGGATCAGATTCGTGTTCTTCAAGTAGATGTTGATCAAGCTTGCGCGACTTACCAGAAAAGGGGGAACATTAAGAGGCAGATTGCGCCAACTTTAGAACTGGTGGCGATATAGAAGATTTGCAGGAGCGGTCCAAGAGGCGAGGAAATGATTGTTTCGGCGTTGGCTTGGCCGCCGGATACGAAGAGGAGGACAATCAGGAAGATGAAGCCGGTCGAGATGCCGATGTCTATGCTATATTAAAGTCGTATCGATGCGTACAAGACGAGAAACTTACACTGGCAGTATACCATGATCTTTGGTCCTTCAATTGACGCATTAGGTATTTCCTCAATCATGTGTGCTACGGCGTCGAATCCCGTGAGGCCGAGACCACCCTGCAGCAAACCAAGTAGCCAAGCTATACCACCCGGCCAGCCTGTAGTATTGGTAAAGTCCGTGAAGACGTACTCTGCCGTAGCATAGTCTGGTGCCGCGCATGCGAGCAGAGTGATCGAGATGACCAGGAACCCAGCGATACTCCAGCACAAAGCAACCTGGTTGATTGTTGGTAATAGCTTGCTGCCGAATGCATTGATCAGGAACGCGATGAAAGTCACAGCAATATAGATCAGAAACTGGTGCCATCTTTGCGGCTCGTAGCTTGGATGCTCCAGCTGTGCGATGTAAAGAATGAGCTGTGACTCGATGACGGAATTAGTTGCGACGAGAGCAACCCAGCCGGCGAGGTTCACCCAGCCTGTGACCCACGATAGACCTCGCTTCAAGCTCTTTGGCGCCATTACTGCTGTCCAGTGGTACTGACCGCCACTTGTGGGCATGGCGCTGAGGAATTCAGCTAGAGATGCTGCTAAGCTCAAGTTGCAAACTCCGGCTGTGACGAGGCCATATAATACAGCACAACTCGAGCCTGAGGGGAGAGCAAAGCCTAGTCCTGCGGCGAGTGCTGCCCACGAGTTCAAAATGGCGAAGGCCAGGCCTAACATCGACCATTTCGAAAATTGTCTTTCGAATGATTGCGCATGTCCCAGTGCTGCAAGCTGATCAATGTCTGCTGCGTGTCGTTTGTCCATCTTCGCGTCAGCTTTCGAGATGAGTGTTCAGCGGCATGTGAGCCAGTGTATGAACTGGTCGGAAAACATGTCGACGGTCAGTATGCGCCTTGTCACGCGTCGGCATACTAGCATCACAACGGAGCAGAGCGACTGGTCTCAAGCCTTCGCGTCGTCTAGTTTCAATTGCCGTAGCATCGCATCCTTCTCGGAAAGACCTCCTGGGCATGGTTAGTGGTCTCCAAGATTGCCATAAGCTGGAGTTTGGGGCTGTTTAGGTAAGCTTCTCCACAAAGCTTGAGTGTGCTCTGCTATTCAGGTGCCTACTACTAGTGATACTCTTAGGCAGGTACCTTCCCAGCACTACGTAGGTATGCAACACAGACAGAAGTCACCGGACAAGGACGAGGGCGCGTGGCATTCGCAATTCACTATATTGATGGACTAATTGTCTGTCAACGTTGCGGTGAACAGTCGAATCTCCCAAGACTTCAGCAATGTGATCAATCCGTAGTAACCACCGTCGATCGAGCTGTAAGACGCGTACTATCTGCCAGCATGAATTGAATAAGGTTTTACAGCTATAGTACACGCCAAAGCCATCTCTATGAGCGCGACAGAGCGCATCGCAAACCCTACAAGTGACTCGTCACATTCGAGAATTCACCCTTCGTCAGCTTTGTCTCCCAGAAAATAGGGTTTGCGTCCATAAATCCGTGTTTCACCCAACCACTTTCCTTGACGTGGTAGAGGTTGATGTAACCACCTGAGTAGGCATCTCTGTGCTGCGCAGCCAAAATACTTCTCTTTCCGAGTTCGAGAGCTTCATCGTCCTCGAGGTCATACTTGTATTCAGCATCAAGCACACCATAAGCAAAGGTCTGACCTGAACCGACACAGAACAGGTTACCTGCTAATCTCGTGCCATCTGAATCGATGTAGTATAGAGCTGGACCTTCCTGAGGTGTCACACCAGTGATCATAGTACCCATGGACAGACCCATGCCCTTGTAAGAGTATACGAGGTTGGACAGGATCTTCGAGGCTGCTGCAACTGATATCCGTCTTTTGTGCCGTAATTCGTGCAGTCTACATTGTATTCCGAGATATGCTAGCCAGTATTGACAATCCTATGTTTGTATTAGCAGCTGAGACCGACCATAAAAGAATAGATTAACTCACAGCAGCACCACCAGCCATTGTTCCTAACAGCATGGGATTGATCTCAATGACCTTCTTGACAGTCTGTGAAGCGATCCAGTTTCCAGCAGTAGCTCTGGAATCTGTAGCTACTATAATGCCACCCTTGAATCTGAAGGCCAATGTCGTTGTTCCATGTGCTATTTTGATAGGACAGTTTGGATTGGAATGATCATCTGTCATAGCCCGCAGGAACTGAGCCGGCCGTTCCAATGGAGGCAGAGCGAACTTTAAGGATAAGGAAGGTATTGATTCTGAGTATTCTTCCTGATCCTCCTGTGTGAAGCCTTCATGCGCGAACGCAGGCTGTGTATACTGTGCCACGAGGGCGTCCATCTTGCAGGAGTTCTTGATTTGTATTGTCTATACTCTGTCGCCTTATCAGAGAACAATTGTGTGATCAACAGGTTTGCGGTGCTTCTACCAAAGTGGTGGTGCTGAACAGCTATACTTTGTAACGACAACCTATGATGTGCAGGCACGACGCTGACGCGCCTGCGACAATTGAGGCAGCAGATCATTGATGCCTCAGGCACGTATGCACCTTATTCGAGCTCGTAAAGATAATTGACAACGCAATGGAACAATCATGGTAGTCGTTTTGGGATCACGCTTCTCACCATCTCTTGACATGTTACTAGCCGTCTTCATATTCTCTACTGTTGACGGTGTGCCGTAAGCTTGTCTGATCTACTCGTTCAACGGTCGGACTAATCTGCTGGACTCTCATCGATGCATATTCTATCACTTTCCATGAACTGTAGCTGCTTGATCGCCAGGCGAATTAAACTCACAACGACGAAAGGGACCGAGATCGTGAAAGGTGGAATTTGTGTAGATTACTTGTGGATGATCATAACCTCAAGCTACATTTTCTTGCATAACCTCCCAACGCTCTGGCCGACACCCCACTCTTCCAGCGGAAGGCTCTGTGGACCATCGACGAAGTCCCACTCGTCCCAGCCGACACATGGCCGGCACCAGAAGAGACCAGTCGGGTCATACTTGTGCTTGATATCCAGAAGCTTTGGATAATTAGGTCCAAAGTAATCCTTCTTCCAGTCAGGATTGGTAGGGTCAGCTTCATTGATGTATGCACCAGAATCCGGCGCAAGTGACTTCAAAGCAGGTACTCTTGACTCGCGAAGATCCTGCACGATCAAATCTTTCATGGTGCTATTGCTCGGATCATGTTGCCAGACTCGAGGCAAAACTAGTGTGATATTAGCACAAGCATTGGTATTGAAGCAAGGATTACTTACCAATGTGCGTGTAAGCCTTCCTCCAGGCAGGTAAGACCGCGTTGCTCCCACCAGGCAGATTGCTGACAGCATTGCGTACTCCGGGGCCAGCGATGACGTGGCTGATCATGTTCCACGGTGAAGGTACCGCCGTTTTCAGACCCGCCTTCAAGGTTTCGAAGTCACTGGTCAACGCGGGACCATCAAGCAACCACGATCCTAATCGTCCAGAAATGCCTGCTGTCTCGCCAGAGGACTGTGACAAAGCGTACATCGCGTTGTTGAAAGTGGAGTAGTTACCTTGAGCATATACAACATCCTTGCTCCATGAAGAAGTGTTCAGACCTGCTTCTAGTGGCGTGATGATTTCTTGTGCCTGGTTCAACGTCTTCTCAGGGAAAAACCACCCTCCAGACACAATATCAACATCCGGCTGACCCAATGCGACACCACGAACTAGGTAGTGGTAGCCCATCCCACCAGCCTCAGAAATACGAGGAATCTGTGTATGGAAGTATGTGAGCATCGACCAGAAGGTATCACTGTTGGCCTTCGTTGCATAAGAGTACTGATAGATGACGCCAGCCACGTTTGGGAACGCCCGCACCGTAACTGACAGCATCACCGCGAAAGTTGATCCTCCTCCACCACGTAATGCCCAGAAGAGGTCAGGATAGGAGGTCTCGTTCACAGTCAGATGTTGTCCATCTGCCGTTACGACCTCAAAATCGAGTACCTGATCAGCGCCCATGCCAAAAAGCGAACTGAGGGGACTATGACCTCCATTGAGTATCCATCCACCAACACCAACATTCGGATCAGCGCCGCCAACGACGGTCAAATTGTGTTTGACCATTTCTGCGTACACCTCACCCCATCTCATTCCTGCTTGGAGAGTTACGGCAGCAATGCCTCCGTATCTGACAGCATATGGGTCGTCCATGCTGACCTGGATCCCACGTATATTATGGGTGTAGATAGACAGACTTCCCGAACCCGACGAGCGACCTGGAAAATCGTGACCCGTGCCTTTCACCACTAATCTGACATTATGCGTTCTCGCAAAATTGACACCGGCTTGAACATCTGCCGCATTGGTCGCTATGATAACGTAAGCTGGGTAGCCGGCAGTGTTGCAGATCGCGGTGCTGTTGGGAGGACAGCTCTCATCGTTGTAATCTGCTAGCCATGGATTCGAAGCAACGAAGCTCGTATTACTCCATTGTGCACCGAGAGCATAGCAGGAAAGATTGCTGAAGTTCGGAGAGCTTTGGTGACACACATCTCCCAGGCCAAAAGGTGTAGACAGCCTGCCAGCGACACTTTCATTGAGGGATTGCCATGTTGCTGGATCTGGCCATCCTTCATCACCAGGATAATTCTTGCATTGTTGTGCGGCTGTACTCAAGAATACAAACGGAAGATATTTCACCACTTTCTGCATTTGCATCTTTTCCACGCTGTGAAGCCACAGGTCCAGCACACACTTGCCCAACGACTTTCCTCCGCTATATACATGCCACCAGGCGGAGTTGTTGTCAGGTGCCATTATTGATATGTGATCTTAGCACGAGCTTCTTTCGGGCTCAAGATTGGTTGACATTTTTGTTGTGTTACTAAACATAAATTGAGCCTTGTCCAAAGGAAACGGGTGTAACTCGTCCTAGGCAACACAATTGTTGATGATGCAACCAGGAACATGGTATCAGGACTTGGATCAGCAGGGTCTGTTAGCGTGCAAGCCAGAATTAGTACCACATACGAATACGGCTATAAGATGTGCCTTGTCAAGCTCGTATACCTAGATAGATATCGCTGTGCACCAGTACTATCAATGCCATGAGATCCAGGTACCTCCAAAGCAGACCTCGGTTTCACGCCCACGTATTCACGAGTTTCATACGAGCTCCAAGGAGATCATTCATCAAGGAAATTTGAGATGGGTCTCACACTTGGCATCGGCTATGGAGCAGGATGTTCGTCGCTTGACGAGAGTACGGAGTAGTGTATCTCACTCGGTTATGTTTCTTGGGCTGTATTCTTGAATTAATTGACAGCAAACATGATATCTGAAATGATGCATGGCTGGAATGGTGCAGAAACGACTGTAGTCTCGTAGCTTCAGATGCAATTCGAGCTGGACTTGGGCAATGCGCCCTTACGGACGAGCTTGGAAGTAATGCACCATAAGTTCCCAGTATATTGTTCGTTTCGATTGATAGGGCTTCAAATCTCGAAATTTCCAGGTTAAGCCCGCCTAAGGGAGCGGCCTAGTACGTCATTAGCGCATCACGAAGCTAACGCGCTTGGTCGCGTTAGCCCAATACCGATTAACGAACTTTCAGATCAAGTAATCTGCGCCGATAACATTGCGATTAACTGAAGGGAGGGTGCAGTGCAGACAGTAATCACCTACGAAAAGCTCACACAATGATTGAGATCGAGCCTCCAGCGAAACGTCGAAGAACATCTCATAGTCCATCTGAGAACGACCACGAACAACCATCGCGCAG
>JAKLMI010000212.1:0-23757 GCA_022813495.1 Pasadenomyces melaninifex
CAGAAGTCTGAGGAGGCAGTACAGAAATGGGCGTCCAATGTTGACAAAGATGCAGAGGCAGCTGATGCAATGGCAAATGTCGATGCTGAGCACGGAAATCGTGTTTCACATTTCGATAAGCCACTTCGAGATATTCGTGTAGGCGAATCGCCCACGAGACCATGGGGCATATCTGTGCCGCTCGATGGGCTCAAAGCGTCCAGTGCGGCGTCTTCGCGACGATCATCTATACCTTCGATCAAGGTTGATACTGGCGCTGATGTTGATGCACCACCAAGGTCTGCCACTGTTGATGGGGTAGCGTCTACCACATCAGCAAGTCACGTTACATCGAAGCGAAATGGGCGGAGGGGTAATCAGATCATTTTCAATGGTCCGGTCTTCCTGGGCTACTCGCCTGAGCAAGCTGCTGTCTTTCTGCGGCAGCTTAATCCTCGGGATTGAGTGTTATGTGAATCTTCCCTTCTTGTTTACATTTTGATAGCGTTCAAGCGAGCACAGGGTGGGCGTTGGCTAAAGTATTAGAATTATTATGAGATGTGATCTTCGAAGGAAGTGCTTAAATGCATTATATTGCGTCGTGTTTGTGCTGATTTCGCGAGCCAATCAAGTAGGTCAGCTACGTATTGCATTGCTCGCAGGCCTAAATGGAGTTCGTTATTCACATCAGCACTTGATACGGCTTTAAGCTGTCCATCAACAATCAGAGTGACCCAGGATTAAACACGGAGACTTGCATACCAAACGTACACAAAAGTCAATCTGATGCAGTGCTCGGGGACCTTCTGTCGATCCCCCGCCGAGTCCCTGACTTGGCTAGCTCCAGGCTTCAACGACGACGTGCGGGCTCCTTGAAGTGCCTATGAGCTCGATCGTAATAGACTTCAGTATTTCGCATCTAACGACAGGATGTCGACAACTTCTAAGCAACCACTGAGAAGATCTTCCAGCTCAACAACGCCTTGGGGCCACAAATGAGACATACATTTGAGTACGGGCTAGCATCGTACACCAGTATTGAAAGTGAAGGTCAAACCTGAAGCAGATCTCGATTTTAAACTTTCCATGACTGACAGCCCAGTTGGACGCCTAACGAACCAAGCCAGTCTTTACTTCAGAACTTTGTTGCATCTTTGCATATTGGAAGAGCTCTGCAAGAGCAGATCTCAGATCTACATGGGTATTGATATGGCTGCTGAAAATAATGGCATACAGCTACTTCGTCGGCCGCCCTTCGGCGTCATTTTCATCACCATGTCCTTGTCCACTAGATGAATTCAACTGCTAACCCGTCAGTCTCGAGGCTTGACCTACTTTTATTCAACACATATGCTTTGCTGCATCGTTATATGGAAATGTGTTTCAACCTTGAAGTTTTGCTCTAATATGTGAACCTGAGAGATGTTTTTCCCGTGGCTAATCAAGACCGATACTTACGAGATCAAGAAGGACGTCGTTCCCAAAAGCTATGCCATCTTATCCCACCGATGGGACGAAGACGAGGTCAAGTTCAACACCATGCAACCTGGCGATTTGCAGAAATCCAAAAAGCTCAAAGGTGCATGTGACATAGCGAAAGCCAACGACGAGGACTACATATGGATAGATTCCGTATGTATGGACAAGTCCAACGCGGTCGAGACGTCGACGAACATCAACTCCATGTTCGACTACTACCAGAACGCCGAAATGTGTCTGACCTACCTGGGGGATGTCGATACGACCAAACACTCTTTCCCAAGATTCAAGACGTGGAAAGATCGCAGCAAAAACGCAGCCTGGTTCTACCGCGGGTGGACGTTGCAAGAGCTGCTGGCATCGCCGACCATGTGGTTTTACGACACTAATTGGGAACTGATCGGAACCAAGGACGAGGAGGGGGTTCTAAAAGAACTTAAAGCGGCGACTAATATTGATCCGTCCTTTCTGGATGGCGACACAACTTTTCGAGCGGCGAGTGTGGCGACTAGAATGAGCTGGATGGCAGGCAGGACGACGACACGTGTCGAGGACATTGCGTACAGTATGCTTGGTATCTTTGATATCTCAATGGACATTCAGTACGGCGAAGGAGTGAAGGCATTTCTCAGATTACAGAGATTACTGCTTGAAGGCCCGAGAGACGAGTCAATATTTGCGTGGACGACAAACAAGGCCCTACAATGTTATTCTTCGTCGTCGAAATGGGCCCCACAATCATGGGGTCTCTTAGCTCCATCTCCTGACTGCTTCAGTGGCTCTGGAAGGGTGATTATACCTCCTAGTGATCAAGTAGAACAAAGGGAATATGGTTGGGCTCAGAATGGTATGAAGTTCATGGTGCCTCAAAAGTCAGGAACCGACGTGACGAACTGGTTGGGCCTGCCGAAGAAGGATATAAAATTCGCGCTGAACTGCTGGGTACACCACGGAGATAGCAAGCCTACTGTTGTTCTTCACCTGAAGTCGCGAGATGGCATCAATTACGTGCGAGTTGACTGTGAATCACTGAACGAAACGCGGGGTGCCAGACCTAGCAGTAACCGCGTTTTGGGAATTGAGCAGATAATACGTCGACCTCTGAATGTAGGCCAGCCACCATTCACTTTGTCTGGAAGAGGCCAGCCAAGTGAGGCCAATCCTCATGTGAATACAGGCGCAGGTGCCTCCCGTCTGCGATCAACTAATATGGCGCTGCTCGATGAGTTTCAGACATACCAACGAGGCGCATAGCAGCTTGGAGAGTAGGATTGGCATAATGTGCTCGAGAGTAACAAGACACATTCAATTGCTTCGTATCTTTACGAACACAATGATGCTTTCTCAACAGCGTGCACAAACATTGTTACAACTTACCTTTTATCATCCTGGCAGTCAATGTAGGTCACAAGGAGACGTCGTGTCGTAGAAAAGCAACAAGTGCAAGCCACGGCGTACTATGAAGGTCCTTCTTTAGTTTTGCAACAAGTGTGATAAATCCACCAGCTCTAATCGTATGAGATTACAATATGTAATCTCAAGGATCGTGACTTCTCGCGAAGAGCTTGTAGGATAGTCAAGCAGCTGGAAAGTGAGCGTTGCGTAGTACATGTATGAGGACGGTAGGCCTCCAGGAATAGCACATCGGTCAACGAAAAGCATCACTTCGCTGACACATTCGTATGCAAAAGTCGACCTAGTCATGCGATTGAAGCTCATAATATGATCTTCATGGGAAGAGTACCTATAGGAAGATGTGGTAGTTGGCAAATTCTGAAATTGTTTTCCTATGTGTTCCTGCCTGAGGCTAACACCAAATGCATAAGGTTCGTGATGACATTGACTTGCGAAAGCACTTGATCTTGCAGTTGATCTGGGAATTGCTTCGAGTCATCAGCAACAATGGAGTCAACGTATATGTGCTTGAGATGTGTTCGTCAGCTCACCAATGTTCCAAGACAAGCCAGTCGAAGACTTGCGCCGAAAACTACTCATAATTTCTCTACAACCTCAAAATCGCAGCACAAGATATATCGTCAGGAGCCGAAACAGCAGATACGACAGGTTTCGTCACAGCGCCCTTTACAACGAGCAGCAGCAGCTCAAGCAGTTCAATATGAAACAGATAGCTTCGAGCACCAAAAATATCCGCCAACAGCATCGCCATATGGCGAATACAGAGCGCCTATGCTGCTCAGACCCGACAACCTCTTCCACTCTTTCACGAATTCACCAATACCAGATATACGGAGAAGAGCTCAATTTATAAAACAGCATGCATATTGTCCACATCCTGCACACAAGCCGATACGAGAACCACAATCGCCGCATGATGCAGAAGCAAGAAAAGTTGGCAATCCATACAGCAAACAACCACCAGCG
This sequence comes from Pasadenomyces melaninifex, assembly GCA_022813495.1. NCBI lineage: Eukaryota > Fungi > Ascomycota > Dothideomycetes > Pasadenomyces > Pasadenomyces melaninifex. The sequence continues at coordinate 3,841 of JAKLMI010000212.1, forward strand.
CACGTGCATGTCGAGTGTCCAGATTGTGGTATACCAGTGTACTGCTCGGAGGACCATTGGGCTGGAGATTATGAGGCACATCTGGAAATTTGTGACACGTTAAGAATGATCAACGAGGACGATCACGATTTGAGATCGGGGCGATGGTTCCACGAATTTGAGTACCCTGGACCACAGCTGGATGAGATTGTGGTGAATATGACAAATTGGGACACCTTCCTATATACACGACAATTCGAAGCGATAAATCAAGACCGAAGCATGCGACAAGCGACGCGATTATTGACCTATCCTGTCACGATTGCAAGTGTGCTTCATGAGCTCAGTCCGTACAATCTCAAACATCGATTGACCTTTGAAGGACTGAAAAGTTTAAGCGCCTTAAGATATACAATGCATCCACCAAGAACAGGTCAAGGCATAGATATGGCTGGTTTGCGCTTGTCCAGTCCTCCTATACGAATATTCATACTAGGTGCACGAGCAGAGTCGTCGTTACCGAGAGACATTTGGATCCAGCTTCAGTACTTATTCCCACGAGCTTCTATACATCTGGTCTTTATCGGACCAGAATCTATGGCAAATCGAGACGCGGAATATCCGCTTCCGGATCGAACTCCAGAAAATCCATTTGGCGCCATCGTGGAGGATCGAATTTCAGACAAGATGAAGATCACGACCTATGTCGACTACTTCCACACATTGCATGAAGCAAATCTATTCTACCCATACGATCCTTACTTTGATTGCTTCATGCTATTTCATCCTGGAATAGGTCACCCAGCCTCGGCACATGAGTGGGAGGAGACGATACCGCAGCTACTTGCTACCAAAGTGCCTATAATATGTACAGGATATACAGACTGGGATATGCAGAGAGACTGGGACTGGGTCATGAAGAAATGTGCTGGTGAGGTTGACTTGCTCATGGAGCCAGGTGAGAATCTTTTCAGAAGTTTGAGGTGGGATCTGAACGATCTTGACCCGCAAGATATTAGCTGTGGTAATTGGGGCGTGTGGGCATTCAGAGGAAAGAGGTATGTTATTCAAGCAAGTCGTTGAGAGAATGGACTAACAGGCCACAGATACGAAGCTACACATCAACCAAGCTGAACACGGGACGCGGCACTCTCGAAGCGTGTCCAGTATAGGGAGATTAAAGCACAATCCACCTCTTGTGTAAGAACACTACTTCGATGTACGACACCAGTCACATAGCTTAACCAGCTAAAATGCAACTCGCTTCGCCGTTCATAGAGAACGAGCGAGGCAGATATCAAGGCAGCTTCGCAGGCAGAAATACAATTTAGTTGGTTTTCGCAATCTGCTCATCACTATTTTATAGTGTCTGCGGCCGAAGCTACTGGGTTCCGATCTCTGAGTATATTACGGCGAAGCTGTAAAGTCTAGATGCAGCAAATGTACAATATCACCTTGTCTGCAGCACTGTATGCCTGAAGAATTTTAGATTTCTGGCTTGCTTGGCAAATCAGCCATAGCGTAACAGGAAATTGCTCTGCTCAAGCTCGCTCGGACTCGCTACCGAACGCCAATACGCATGTACGAATGCTATTGCTTGATTTACGTATCGACCAAATCTCGATGAACATCACAGATTGTGCATCATCTGCGTACCCGCCTTTCCGCTGACAAAGATTGAATTACTGCGTAGAGGAGATTTAATGACCTGCGCCAAGCACAGCACAACTGATCTTCCGTACCGGCCAATCAAGTTAGGCGCTACAGGGCGCAGCACATCGCCAAGTAGCCGCTAGCAGAGATTCTGACCTCAGGATCGTGTTCGGACACGCTAAAGTATAACCCTAACCTTATGATCTCATCTTCTGAAGCCGTCCGTCATTCTCGCTCGTTCCTGCTCAGGCGAATCCGGGGTCACCAGTGATAATGTGACATTGGACGATTTGACTTCTTGCAAGGCGCAGTTCACCTTTTGCTCTTCTCGTATATTCAGTGCAGATTCGTATCGCTAATATCCTAAGAGTTTGCCTCGCGACAAATACGAGCATTGTATATTTGTTTCAGCATTGTCTGTTCGCGTTTCAACTTCTGTACTACTAGAACCTAGTTGACAGCAACGACTTAGCAACGCGATATCACAGACAGCGACTAAACACAAGATGAAGTTCTCAACAGTATTAACCTCAATCCTCCTCACAACAACCACAGTCACAGCTCTCCCGCCGCACAGCGCAGAAAGCGCATCAATACAACGCATACCCAACACAGACTCCTTCGACCCAGCACTCTCCAACCAACTCGACTCCAACTCTCACCACGCCCTAGAAAAACGTCGAGGCGGAGGAGGAGGCAAAGGCGGCGGCAGCTCCAGCGGCGGAAAAGGCGGCTCCTCAAGCTCAGGCGGCCGTTCATCCTCCTCCTACTCCTTCTCCCCATCCTCAAATCTCGGCGGTCGCACACGCGACGGCTCAGGCACAAAACCCGCATACAACGGCCGCTATATAGGCGGCGCCGCAGTCCCATATACATCCGGCGCTCGCTCACCCACCCGCGGCATCACACCATTCCTCCTCCCCATCGGCGCACTCGCATTCTTCCCTGCACTATGGCTATACCCCGTCTACGCCTACCCATACGCCGGCTACCCAGGCTACTACTGGAACGAGAACGGGCGCAACCGGACCGCGAACGTGACCTGTCTGTGTCAGGAGTACAGTGTCTGTGGCTGTGACCCGGACAACAACCAGACGCTGATCGCGTCACAATTGACGAATGGAAGTGGGTCGGGAGCACCGGTGAATACGACGAATGTCAAGGTCGTGAGTTTCAGTGACGATAATACCACGGCGTATATCAATGGGACGCTTGATAATGGGACTACTGCTAGTGGTGGGACGGATCCGAGTAATGATAGTCAGATTTCTGCTGCTGTGCAGTTGTTGGCGAATTATGGGGGGTATTGGGTTGCTGCTGTTGTGGCGAGTTTGTTCTTGACGGTGGCATAGAGTCAACGAATGATTTTGATATGGTGATTAGTGTTAGTCGGTGCATTTATAGATACCCACTTGCAGAATTTGAGATTTGTCAAGATACATTGTTTTTCTCACACGGCAGACCAGAAACATCGAGTTAAAAATTTTAGACCAGACCAGGATCGAACTGGTGTGCTTCGATTAGTGCCGATAGCAGTCGCACTACACGTTGAGCCACTGGTCTGAAACTGATCTCCATCTCCTCGTGATTACGATACAAGCTCAAAATTGATATAATACTATAAGAACGCAATAGTTGTGCCTTCAACACGGCAAAATCCCGAAGGCACTATCTCACACGCTACTTCAAACAGAAGACCACTTTTTTGGAACACTGTCGGAGAGATCAAGTTCTTCCTGATTGATTCTGAAGCAGGGCTATGACTTCACGCGTACATGCACTACATCTGTCACATAGAACGCCTCACAATTTTCGTGAATGTTGTCCCATCGGCAAGCTTTCCCGTTTCCTCCTCGAACGTGTACGATCCAAGACGAGGTAGCCAGCGCGTCCATATAGCCCAATAAGCAAAGCTGAACAACATAATCGAAACGCCTACAACAGCATACGTAGCATAGAAAAAGGTTAGATCACCATTTCCATGTCCAGGCCGTGCAGAAGGTGGAAACAAAGGCGCCAGGATAAGCAATGAGCATATAGCCAGACGAATAACAACCCCTGGCGTCCAGGCCCTGAAAGGTCGCAGCAGCTCTGGTTTCCTATATCGCAGGAGCAGTAGTCCCACTCCAACCGCCAATGCAAAGAATTGACCGGAATAGCCTTCGACATCGGCTATGAAACCGTATACACTGGCTGAAGGTGGTATCACAATTACCAGTACTGATGGGATATAATGGACAATCAGCCCACCGAAAGGAGAATCGAAAGGCCGTGAAGAGGCAAGTATTGAGGAGAATGGCAGGAAGCCTTGACGTGCTATTTCCTGATTGACTCGTGCAAGGCTGAATGTAACGACCATGACGTTGCCAGCTGCGCTGAGTGCAATGGCGACTGGTAGGAATGTGCTTCCGAAACCCGATCCGAAAAGCCGCTCGAAGAACAGGGCAGCGATCAGCTCGCGAGATTGCTTGACTTGCTCCAGCGGCACTACCGCAAGATAGGCGATGTTGATGAGGACATAGAGCACGCAGGATGTGATTAGTGCAATTGGTGGTACTCTTTTCAATGTCCTCACTGGGTCCTTTACCTCGTTCAGTACATTGTTGATATTGTCAAGACCAGCATATGAATAGGAGATCTTGAACAATGCCGTGGCGATTGTATTATAGCTGAAGTCTGCTTCATCCCAAATGTTGCTCATATTGCTGTAAGGGCGCTCCGGCACGACATGGACGTCGTCTGATACAGCACGAAACAAGACCACAAATAGACCAGTAATAACCATGAAGACGACCAGGCCTATCTTCAGCCAACCGAGTAGGTTCTGAATCCAAACACCAGTCCTATAAGCACAACCGTGAATGAGAGTAATTGCCGTCATCAGCCCGACAGCCAGTAACTTGACGTTGAGATCACTTGCTTCACCGTCAAACGCGAACAGCATGTACTTTGCAAATACTATGCAGTTCGCAGACGTGAATCCAAGGAGAACGCCATGTACTGCAACCACAGTCGAAGCAAGAAATCGGGGTTTTGGAAATGCGTACTCCAGATAGACCTTGTGTCCACCAGAGCGTGGTAGCATACAGCCAAATTCCAGGCTGATGGACAACGCAAACCAGGCTATCAGAGCTCCCACCATCCAGAGAGCCAGTGCAAGGGCGGGATTGCCAACGTTCTGCACAATTGTCCCTGGCATAGCAAAGATACCTGATCCTATGACACGGCTGAGGACGAGGATGTAGGCGGAGCTCCAGCCGAGTCTCCGTCCCGTGGTCGCGGTCTCTGGCAGGACGGCATCTTCAGCTTTTCGGTCTGAAGATCCTGAGGAGGCGGTCGTGCTGCTTTCGAGGTTGGCTTCTGCTTCGACTGGGTGCGGGAGGAGTGGTTGTTGCTCATTGTCAACCATCTTGCTGATCTAGTATTGTAGAACGAGGACATCGTGGCATTCACAAGGTTAGCAGGTATAGACAGCACTTGTTAAACATATGTTAGACTTCGTGTATTTCAAAGCAGGGGCCTACAAGCAGAAACATGCCGGAAGGACAGCGGATGGCGCAAGTTCGTCTTCATATCATATCACCTTTTCCCAGGCTGGGAAACTTCGTAGTACAGCATTTCCCACTGACTGTCAAACAGTGAACATGCTGAAACGCGTGGCGAACTTGCTATGATTGGTGCTTGCAACCAAGGAGGGTTGTCACGTCAATCAATCGTGTCGTAGTGGATCGGTCTATCGGGCCTTGCTTCGGCAGGTCGCTAAGAGGCGATCATTGGTAACAGAGGAGTATCGGACTTTTCGGAAACCTGTGGCATAGTGCATTACTTGACCCGTCAGGAAGTAGGTCGGGTCGGGCCTTGTCAGTATTGCAATGAGAACTGGTGAATGCGAAGTTCAGAGAAGTTCGGGAACGACGGGAGGGCAATCGCAACACGATCAAGCACAACGGGATTTGGGAAGTTGCTGGCCTTGCTGCTCACCTCAAGCTTGAGCTTAAGCGACTTAGGCACCGTAGCAGTGCCCAAAGCCACCCGAACGGCAACCTTTGAGACGCCTATAAATAGCCATCTCAAAATCGTAACGGCAATTTGAAGAGGTAGCAGAAACATCAACTTCTTTCTGCTACTACTTAACACGCTGAGTACATTCCTGGGCAGTGAGCGATTGAATAGATTGTAGTCATCGCTTGATAGCCAACAGAATATATCATGCCTGCTAATGCGCTACACTGGTTTACACAAATAGTACACTGCTCAATATAAGCACCACTTATCGCCGTCGACCTTCATCTCTTGCTCGTCTGCTCTTTCCCTTCCTATTTCGGTTCCTGTCCTTGATGACAAGCGGCACATCCTTCAGCAGGAGTCGTTGCAGTCGTAGCATATAGTCATCTATGTGCTTGATGCCATTTTCAGCCTCTTGCATAGCCGCGTCCGTAGCACTATACGGATCACTGTTGCCTTGCTTTTCCAGCTGAGCAGCAGTGAGACTCTCATCAAAGTCGGCATCATCCGCATGCTGGACTTCCTTCTCAGCGACACGTGCTGCAGCTACGTCATCACGATCTTCGGCCTGTTCAAAAACATTGTTCTTCTTGTTCTGTGTCATGTCACCACCTAGCACACGATCCATTGCTGCTCCGGCGACATCGTTCTCATCAGCAGTCTCTTCGAGCATATCTTTGTATGAGAGTTTGTTGAAGTGATCTGTTGTGAAGTCGCCTTCTTGAATGATGACATCATCCAGCAATTGTTTTTGGTTGGCTTTGCGCAATATGTTCGACTCGATGGTATGCTCCGACACGAATCTGTAGATATGTACATCTCTTGTTTGACCGATTCGATGTGCTCGATCAGTGCACTGTCTATCCATGGCTGGGTTCCAGTCGAGGTCATAGAAGATAACTGTATCAGCACCTGTAAGGTTGATTCCCAGACCACCAGATCGAGACGACAAGATGAAGCACAATATCCTCGTGTCGTTGTTGAAGCGATCTGTAAGTGCTTGACGTTGTTCAACTTTTGTCGCACCATCTAATCTGAGATATCGATGACCATGAATGTTCAGAAATTGCTCCAGAATATCCAAGACTTTAGTCATCTGCGTGAAAATCAACGCGCGATGGCCACCTGTCTGTAGCTGACGCAAGAGCTTATCTAGTCGCTGTAATTTGCCACAATCGTATTGAAGGAGACGCTTGTCTGGAAAGGCAATGGACAGCTTCATCTGTGCTTCGTGGAACGGATCGTACTTTTGCAAAGATCGACTCGTCCTGATGGCATTTTCATTGTGCTCGCCCACAAGGATGACAGGAAGATCGACTGCCACAGCTGCTGGAGTAACGCAAGCATATTTCTCCACAAAGGGTTGCATATTTTGTGCCCTGCTCTCCAGAGATTGCACAAGCGGGATGCTTTTGAAGACAGATTCGGCTTCCCAGAACCTACTCATAGGCCCTTGCAAAGCTGTTTGCGACAAGACCTTGTGTTTCAGAGGAAAGTCTAGCCTGGTGGCCAGCCGAGAGCCATAAACGGGATGTTGATGGTGCTTGAAAGCATCATAATACATCGTTCTTTCGATAAGATGAAGTCGTGTCTCTCTTGCTACGTTTTCCAGAGAAGTCATCACCCTTTTCCGGTTAGTTGCTGTGAAAAGCTTGCTTTGATTGCGAACGCGTTGCCATTGTCGTTCACGAAGGTCTTTCAGTGGCTGGTAGGCATTCCATTTAGAAAGCTCCATACACTGCAGCTTTGACATATTTTCCCGAGAGATTGGGACCAGCTCAAGGAAATCCAGATCTGCTTGACTATATGGATCTTGGCCGAAGAGCTGTCTTCGGACGAGCAGATCCTTCACTTCGAAATGTGCTGCGACAGACCTCGGCATTGCAAAAGACGTGTTGATCGGCCTGGTTTCGAACAGATCAGGATGATTGCAGACCTTACGAAGCTGCATAAGCGCATTGATGATGGACAAATAGTTCCCAGAAGCCAAGGTCTCTTTTGTCTGGGCTCGAGACATGAAGCCGTCGTAGAGTTGTCGTTGACGTTTCGACAGGCGACAAAATTCCACGTGCTCATATTTGAGCGGCATCTGCTTCTCAACATCCCTCTTCAATCGTCGGAGCAAATATGGACGAATGACTTTATGAAGCTTTGAAATCTGTTCTTGATCTTCCTGATCTAAGACCTGCTTGTTCTGCTCCAGGATCGAGTCGACAGGCTTTCTGAACCATTCTTGAAAATCCTTGAGGCCTGCAAAAGCATCATCTTCGCCTTCACTTTCTTGCCCATAGTGAAGAAAGAAAAGCAGCGACCATAGCTCAGTGAGATTGTTTTGCAATGGCGTTCCTGTTAGTAAAAGCCTCGCTCGTGTGTTGAAGGTCATCATTGTCTGCCATCGTTCTGAGCGGAAGTTCTTGATATTATGCGCCTCGTCCAAAATCATGTAGTGCCAGCGACGTCTTTTGAATGAAGAAGCGTCCTGAAGTACAAGTTGGTAGGATGTGATGACAACGTTGAATGCGTCATCAGCCAGCCAACCACGACGTTTAGCTTTTCGCTCCTTAATGTCACCATAGTAAGTCAAGATCTTGAAACCTGGCAAGAACTTCTTGAACTCCATTTCCCAGTTGAGCATAACACTTGTAGGTACGACTATCAGATGTGGTCCCCAGACTTCGTAAGTAGTAGCTAGATGAGCTAGAAGAGCGATACTTTGTATAGTCTTGCCCAATCCCATTTCGTCTGCCAAAATACCGCTTCTGCCATTAGCATAGAGGTTGGCAAGCCAGTCCAGTCCCTCGTGCTGATACTCACGTAGATTGCCTCGTAGCAGTGGGGGGACTGGAGTTGCGTATCTCGATTTCGGCTCTTCCTTCTCCGTCTGGTACATCTGCATCGGATCATGATGCTGGTCAACAGATGAAACCGATTCAGCTTCGGCGACTTTACTGGCCGATGTGGCGGGAGACGTCCTGTCACTCTGATCACGACTGCTCTCGATTTCTTCATTTATCATCGGTACAACTTCCTTTCTAGAATCTGCAACGGCCAGGCTTTCAGCTTCCTCTGTTATCTCAGGCTCAACCTCGTCCATAGCTAGATCGTTGTCAAGGTCAGGAGTCGCTATCTCTTGTGTATCTGAGTCAACCATTTCGACGTCACCGTTGCGTGAATCTTCATCACTTGGTGGAGGTGGCCAGTCCTCGGATCCGCGAAGCTCAGGAGTAGCATTTATAGTGCTCTTCCCCACTTCTTCATTTTCGGGAGCCATTTCTGTGATTTCTTGCTCTGTGAACAAAGACAGAAGACCACCACCAACATCGTCACTGGCATCAGCTTCACTTTCTTGACCGCTTGCATACTCTTCGTCTTCATCTGCTTCATTGTCCGCCTCTTCGTCGCTATCGAGCTCGCTGTCCATTATCGTTTCGGGATCAGAGTCTCCATCCGTTTCGTGTAATTCTTGAGCAGGAGTGATTTCGGGCTCGGAAGGCTCAGCTTGAGGTAGGTTCTCGTACTTAGCCTTGAGCTCGTCCAAAGTCATGGTCGCATCAGGATCGACCTCAGCATTATTGGAGGTGTCAGAGTCGGAGTCGGAAGCAGACATTTCCTCGCTATTGTTAGACTCTTCCGAGTCGCTTGCCTCAGAATCGTCTGCTTCGTCGTCTGTGCCAACCATGCTACTATCGTGCTCGAAGCGTTCGGAGTCCTGTCGTCTTAGTTTCGCCTCAGTACGATCCAGTACCCGATTTAGATGTGCCTTGCGTCTCTCCTCTTCTTCTGCTTCATATTGCTTCAATCGTCCAGCATTGACCTCCGATTCCACAGCTTGCCAAAGTTTGACTAGGTCCTTATTTACGACTTTGAACCTGCCACGCCAGAGTGCAATCTCGTCCCTCTCAATTTCCTCTGCTGTTCGAACTCGTCCCTTCGCATTTTTGACCTCCACATAGCGTTTCGCTTCGTGCGCAATCATCTGAGCATTCCTAATGTGTTCTTTCTGTTCTTTCTGCATCAAAGATCTGAAGTATACTATGTGCGCAAGCAAATGATCATGGTGTGCATATTGTTTGGATGGCTCTTCTTGCTTTCGTGGTCTCGCCGCAATGACTGAACGATGAACTTGCTTAGCTTTTTGCGCCTTTAATCTTCGAGCTGCTTCTCTTCGTATCTGCTCCAGAGTCAAAGGTTGTCGAAAGCCCGGTTCTTCTGTCCGATCAAGCTGGACAAAGTCCTCGAAAGATGCATACTGGCGAGAGTTAGGTATGTTCGCAGGAGTCGTCACGTGGGGTTCAGGAGGACGAATTCGAAATGCGACCTTCTTTAGCAGCGTACGAGGGTTGAACGTGTCCAAGTCAATTTCAGATGCAACTTCAGACGATTCGTGACTTGTGGTCGACTCTTGATCTGATTCATCTGCATCAAGGACCTCAACTGCCTGCGCCTTCTTCATGCGCTGATACTTCTTTTCTGCACGCTCGATTTCCTTTTGCGTCCGCTCTAGTTCTTGCATGTAAGACTTTGCAGAGATTCTGGTAGATTCACGCTTGCGAACGACCGTCTGTTTGGCGGAGGACGTTTTTGTGGGTGTCGCCTTGCTCATCTCCTTCTTTACAGGAGCCTCAGCTACGACAGAGTTCGATCCGCGCGATATCGGCCGGCTGCTCTGGCTTCTAACCACGATAGTATTACTATCGGCAGAAGGAGTCTTGACATGTTTAGGGCTTCTAGGTTCAGGTTTCGCGGAAGGACGGGATTGCGGTTTCGACTGGACTTTGGCTTTGTTAGAATGGTAAACAGGTTTCGCTTGCTGATCATGGCTCTTATCGTAAGCAGCCCGGGTCTGCCGTCTCGAGGTCTGCGGTTGTAATTCTAGTGGAACAGCATTGGTTCGGCCTGACCGTCGTTTCCCATTCTCGAGGAAGGAGGTCGGGCCTTCAGCTTGCACTTTCTTCCATGGCGGAGATGCGGCGCGGGACAAAGGTCTATCTTTCTTGTCATCTTCTATCACTTTCCTGCGTTTCGAGGGCGGCACATCAGGGTGTTCGTTTTCCGGACCATCACCCTGCTCGGTTGCATTTTCTAGGTCGTGAGTCACGTTAACCCTGTCGTCAGAGGTCGTATAACCATTAACAGGGTCATTCAGTGACAGCTGCTCTTTTTCATCGTCGCTGTCTGGCTCTAGTTTGGTCTCGAAATCGTTGACTGCAGATGTTGTTGTTGCTATAGGAGTCGTGGGTTGATCGGCATCGGACATTGAGAGTATCGGTGTTGAGCGTGACCATCGCCAGGAAATTTCTGCCACCTATTTTCGCAAGTTTGCGACTTGGGTGCTGTACCAAAACTTGACCAAAATCTTTGATATGGGTATCAGAATATGCGTAACTTCGAGTGTAGTCGGTATACGAAGTTTGAGCCGTACCACGATAAATCCGCGTTGTTGACGTGGATTTGAAAGTTGCGAATGATATGATGAATATAGAAGGAAGGAGCGTTGCGCAGCCAGCGCCTGCCAGGCTCCGGAATGCCCAAACGTAGCTTATTTCGTAGTTGCTAGCTGCCCGCCATCTGCGAAGGAGTCTAGCTCCACAAGCTAAGCTTTCACTGGCCAATCACAGCTAGGCCGCTGGACTTGTGGATTTGCAAGTACTAACGTCAGTAATCCTGCTGAGAGACAATCACATTATCGGAGGGTCGCTGATATTCTACGCTGTAACCTCATGCGACGGTCGAGATAGCCAAGATGCTGTCTCGACAGATCGCCAGACAGGCCACGCGCCTGGCGCGGCCGACATTGATCCCACGACAAGCTCTGAGAGCTCCTTTCTCGACGACACGAACTGTGCGTGCGCTTTCTGAAGAGGAGGATCCGGAAATGGTATGCGTGTCACAGGAAACAACTGGCGAAATAGTGCTAATAAGTCCAAGAACGGCGGCTACATCAATCCTCCAGCTATCAAGAGACAATTCAGAGACCCATATGGCGACTGGACAGACAAACAGGAACGGAGGAATTTCGGTGAACCTGTGCATGAAGATGAGGATAGGCTGGGCATATTCTCCTTAGAAGAGTACAATGTTATGACCGGCAAGAGAGGCTTTGCAATGTGGGGTCTATTTGTGGCTTGTGTGGGCGGTCTATTCACTGCTGTATATATGACATATCCAGATCGGCCCAGTGCGCCGAAAGAGTATCCTGGAGGTCTAGAGGAAGAACTAGGTGGTTCAGGAGCGTTAAGAGTGAGTTCGAGTTGCTCTTAGATATATTAGGTGCTAACGAAGAACAGGCTTTCAGAGCTGGAGATCAGGTACATGGAGTCAAGCTATAGACGACGTTGTGCTGATATCCAGGCTTACTGTACACATCAATTGAAGATCTCGAAATTTCCTAATATCAGCTGCAGCGCTGACCATGCATTGCAGAACAGCAATTTGACACACCCTCTCTTACTGCTACACTTTGGCTAATTATTCAGGATACACATTGAGCTCATTTGTGCAAGATCTTTGCTGATACAAATGTTTGTGCCGATAGATCATGTATCACTTACAGCTTAGCTTTTTCAGCAGGAAACAGGTCCTTATCAAGCATCGATACCATGAGCTCTTTCCATTCCTCAGCTTTGGCAGGATCAATGGCATTCGCATCATACGCCACGAGAAAGCCCAGATGATGCTGATCGCCGCTTGCACCTACCAAGAATTCTCCATCACGCGGTCTCACACAGCTTGATATGCCTTTGAATTCCGCAACAAGATCTTTGTCTCCTGGATTGTCCAGGTCTACTACAGGCATTTTCAAGATGGCACTAACATCTCCCACAGAACTGATACCACACGTGGCGAGTGTCGGACTAGCCTTGGCAGGATACAGCCCTTGCACATTGATTCCGGTCTTCCTGTCTTCTGGCGCACGGTTTTCCATTCGCTCAAGGGTCGAGCAGTACAGTGCTGGTATGAGCTGCTCTGGACTTCTTGAGCCGAGATGAAGCTTTTCCTCAGTGCTTCGTTTGCGCTTCTGATACTGTCGTAGCTGCTTATGTGCTTGTTTACCGAGCAATCTGAACCGACCATTGAACTCAAGATCGCGAGGCAGGAAAGGCAAAGTCACACCATCGCTGAATGCTAGCATGCATGATCCAGTTGTTGGTTCCCCTGCAAGAAAGGGTCGTGGGTTGACAGGGAAGGAGCCCACGAACGGAAGTCGTTCTTTCAATGGGACATCGGAGTGCCTTCTTTGCTCCATTTCCATCATGGCCATCGCCACTAGGGTGAAAAGACCGCTACCGATGCTGATGCCTGCTTCCTTGCACAGCCTTCGCATGTTTTGCACTGATCTTCCGTAAAGGTCACCTGAAACTCGTCCACTATTGAGAGGTGGTACTTCGCTGTAATCGAGTATCTGTTTGTATTTTGAGGGAAAGCTTTGAGCTTGAGCGAGTGGCTCAGGACGACGTAAAGGATTTTGAAACGATGCTGGTGGTGGTATCCTCGCATGTCTCAACACACGGGTGATGAGCCAGTGCCACCTCTCTCGTGCCTGACTATGAGATCTCACAGGATAATACGCTTCCTGCGCTAGTGGGAGTCTTGTGAGTAAATTCTCTTCACTTGAACACAGGCTATCGAGCTTCTCCCTAAGATCGTCATCATTCATGTTGAGCAGAGCTGTGAGTTCTTTGGCCCATCTAAATGTCGTGAGGCCATCGACAATCTGATGAGCTAGAACGGTTATGAAATGAAGCATTACTGTTTGTTGTTGTGTCCTTTGGAATGGCATCACGTATAGCTTGGATAGGGCATTCCGCGCATCTAGAGCTCGTGAGCTATTCATAATGTGGTCATAGAATTCGACCGGATTGACATCAGGATAAGCATCCTCCACAAATTTTACCTGATACAAGCTATAGGCGACTGCTTCGCCAGACGACTCTGGCCAGTTGTAGACAAAACACTTCTCGGTCCATTTGCTACTCCCGCTTTTTCCGTTGAGCTCACTGAGATATCGTGAGCCACAAGACAGGATAACCTGGTCGTGCTGCAGTACTGCCCAAGCAAGCAGGATCCGCTGCCGAAGCTCATCATCGCTAAGATTGGTCCGGATTTCGAATCTGATATTCTGATGCAGATCAGCACGTCCACAATACAGAGAGCCATCGGCATCAAAGAGACTTTCGACTACTCCCAGCGGTCTGTAGTATGTCCGTCTCATATATCTCCGCCATTGATATCTCTTGGCGTCCTGCAGGTCAAGCCAGCTTAGTGGCTTCTGTTGCTCACGATTCCCGGACACGATACTCTGCATGCCAGGATGTGACAGCCATTTAAGAGGTCGACCCATCTCAGCAATGGCGTCAGCAAGATATCAGCAGCAACATCTTTGTGGTCGCTTGCACCGTTGGGGGAGCTAGTTGATATGTGCAGATGGTGAATGTTCATATTTGCCGAGGAACGACAATGGAGTAGTCCAAGTCTTGGTGTCACTATTTCTGAGGTGCAGATCGCCGCTCCCCAAAGCACAATTCATTCCCGCATCGCAGAAGACAACCAGTTTACTGTACATAGTGTTCAGCTATCTGCTGCTTCTCTTCGAAACAATGGATTGGAAAGGTCAAGACACATACTTGCCAACAACATGTAAGATCAGCTTTTCCTAGCTTAGAGATACAGTGCCGAGTGTTCACGCTGGATCAAAGGTCTAAAGCTTAAATTTAAGCTGGCTATTCTATCGCGACCTTAACCTAAAGCAGACATGGGAGCTTTCTCTATCTTCGTCTCCTATCTCTTTCGTTTCGCATTCGCTGTCGGCCAAGTCTCGATATGGTAGCAATCTCGAGACGATCACGCACTGGAAAGCGAGACCGGTCCTGATACTGGACCACTTGTGCTGGAAATTGATGTTACATCGTCCAGGCTGGCAATATTCTGACTCATTAGCTTCCACTATGACCTTCATTTAATCTAGCTGCCTGCATATGCATTTCATATATCTATCCTTTCGAAAATAGAGCTGACACCAGGATTCTTGAACTTTTCCACTACGGTGAAGTCTGCTAAGCTCGGAAAGATGCATCTTCGACCTGTCACCCAGGCTGATCTCTATGACTTTAGCCAAGTCGTTGGTCTAGCCATGTTCGAAGACGAAGTAATGGACTATGTTGCCCCTTATAAAGACAAACATCCAGACTCATTCTACCGCCATTGTCTCTACCGTGCGATGGTCAGATACTACAGAGGCGAATTCATGTTTATCTGTGTCAGCGATGAGAACGACGCAGACTGGGCCGGTCAGGAGGTTGTCATGGGTTATTGTGCATACAGCACGACCATCAAAGGTGTCGAGAGACCTGTTCGCGGAGGGTGGCTTGGTAGCTGGTTCGAGCAGCAAGCTATTGCGTGGAAACTCAGCTACACGAAGCTCTTCAAGATGAATAAGAGTGCTGACGAAACCGCCGAAAAGCATTTCCGTACTCTCATTACGCCTACGACGTTTGACTCTTATTTCGACAGTCTACCTGAAGAGCACAAAGCGGCTCATGGCAAGGACTATTGGGAGCTCGAACTTCTCGGAACGCATCCTGATCATCGGCGAAAAGGTGTCGGTAAACACATGCTAAAATGGGGATTCCGTAAAGCCAGGGAATATGATGTGCCACTGGTACTGGCTGCTACTGTTATGGGAGAGAAGCTCTATCTGAGTACTGGGTTCAGAGAGGTCAAACGTATAGCCATGCTTCCAGATGGCCACCCCAGCAACAAATTGAAAGAGCTCGATCTTGGACAAGGAAAGGGGAAAGGGCTAACGTGGGCTTGTATGGCTTGGGAGCCCGAATCGATCCGTGGTGCTCTGAACAACGGAGCAGCACAGGGCCAACAACTTTGAGGGGTTTATGTATGCTCTATGCCGACAAGGACCATTGACGACAATCCTTCTCGGTACTACATCATAAGTTGACACTCTCAAATCAGCCCAATGCCACATTGAACTTGAAATTCACTTTCGATATTTGGTGCCACCTAAACCCGGAGACTATGCAATCGATTGGGTGCCATCTCCAGGTGTGATTGGTGCTGTCAGTGCCCTCCAAATTCAGCCGCCTCAGGCACACATTTCAGCACTCGGAAGAGGAACGCGTTGGAGGGCTGTGATGTCATAACGAACCGCGCAAACTGGTAATTGTCCACAACCATGAAATTGCAGTCTCTGAGTGCTTGAGCTGCTTCGTTAACCTTTGAACACATTTTTAACGCACTCAATAACCATGGCTGCCGCTGCAGATCGCGTGCGCGATGTCGCAAAAGATGAAGCCGCGAAAGTGTCAGCGATGACCAAAGAAGCTGTCCAATCTCAAGCATACCTCTATCCTTTCAAAGGTGTCCTATACTTCCTCACACATCGTGACCTATGGCGACCACTTATGTCTAAGATCGCAGCGGTGCTGACTACGTCCATTGGTGTTACGACCTTCATGTTCGTCTTCGCCTACGTTCCGCAGATGGCAATCATGGCTTTTACGAGTGGTCCAGCAGCTGCCATCTCTGCAGCTTTGCTGACTCTGAGCGAGAGCTCGACAATTGTCAACCTACTCTCCAGGACTTTCTTCATCGAAGACGCTCTGACGGACACCTTCGATGGCACATTGGTGAGCAAGGAGTGCGTCAATTTGGTCAGTGAAGGTCGGCAAGTCAAAGCAGGAGGAGATAGCATGGCACGGTTAGGCAAGCTGGTCAAGAAGCCTTTTGCGAAGTTCACACCCAATGCCATCATC
Source organism: Pasadenomyces melaninifex (assembly GCA_022813495.1). Classification (NCBI taxonomy): domain Eukaryota; kingdom Fungi; phylum Ascomycota; class Dothideomycetes; genus Pasadenomyces; species Pasadenomyces melaninifex. The sequence continues at coordinate 20,247 of JAKLMI010000212.1, forward strand.
CGCTACTTGATATACCTGCCTCTGAACTTCATTCCTATTGTTGGTACTGCTATCTTCATCATTCTACAAGGCAAAAGAGCTGGACCTACCTCACATCAGAGATACTTCCAGCTAAAAGAATGGTCGAACCGACAACGAGAAATACATATCGACCAAAACCGTGGAGGATACACATCGTAAGTTAGGTCCAGCTACCGAATTTCTATGCTAACCACGGCAGATTTGGAGTGACGGCTTTCTGCCTAGAGATGGTGCCATTCGTCAACTTGTTTTTCGTTTTCACGAATACGGTCGGAGCCGCTTTGTGGGCAGCTGATCTTGAGAAAAGTTCTGGAACGGCACCGCATTTGCGAGACCAAGCAAAGAAGGCAGAGTAGTGGATAGGTTCATGAGCTACGAAGCAATTTGATGATTGAGCATGAATTGAGCGAGATAACGATTCAACGGTCACGATATGAGGACGAAGGCCAGCTTACACGAACTGAGTTCCAGGCTATAAGCTGCAATCACCCGGCACGCTGTGCGATAGCGATGATGACAATGGTAGTACAAAAATGACAGCTCTTGCGTGTATGAGCTTGTTAGCCTCGTGCAGCCTTCCTGGTACGTATTCCTAAATTTCAAATCACCTGCGTTGCACTTTCTCGCTAGCAACGTGGGGAAGCGCACTACGTCTGCAAGTGACGAGTGAAACTATCAGCACAGTTGTTTTGTTTTTGTTGCCGCGTAAAATGTCGCGAGATCTTGTTTGTAAACAATATCTCCTCTTTCTTCTCGTCTCTCTCTTCTTAACTTTCAAACAAACGTGCTTATTACAAGATAGTCATTCCTTTACGATTGAACCACAGTATAAACATTGGAAGTCCAATGTCTGTAAATCAGATCATCGTATTGGAATCAGGACACTAACACGTTGAATAGAAACCACCACAGCGGCGAAAAGCCTGATTCAACATGATCACTCATTTCCTTGCGATCAGCTGCATGCTGACCGCGTCCGTTCTTTCTGCAACAGCATTGCTTATCCCTCCTCCACCATCCTACCACGAGTCGAATCTCGCTGGTCGAGAAGAGGCTGTATCAGCAGTTACACAAGTGATCAACGGCAATACTACTGGTGAAGACCAGTATCCATGTTGGGCTGCCAAAGGCATAGTCTTCACACTTGGTAACAATGTCTGGAATCTAACATGCGACACCGACTTCTACGCCCAGGATATCATGCCCTTCATATTGGCGAGGTCATACCAGAACTGCCTGAACTACTGCGCAGCTTGGAATGCTCTGAGCAAACAAAGCCCTGTTCAATGTGCTGGCTTCGTTTGGGCACCAGACCGTATGAATGGCACAGATAATGATTGCTACCTCAAGAGCAGTCTCAATGACCCAATTGAGCCTTCAACTCTGCATCTAGTCGGTGCTAGATTGGTATCTTCACTGACTCCATCCACTGCCATCGCAGCCATTCCAGCAACTTCGACTCCAACTCAAGTAAGCACAATCTTAGCAAGCAATACTGCTGCACCTACAAACTACATCACAGGCTCACCTAAACCTTCGCAGCAACCACCACCAGCACAAAAGCTTGGCAACCGACCAACTGTTACGAAGTCGACCTACTTGGGCACTTCGGTCAATAAAGCTGCAGCACAATACGTCAGCCATGTTGCAGCAAAGCCTCAACAGATTGCAAGCGAGCTACTTCAGGCTGGAATTGATGTTGGTCTGATCAACGACTACCCTCTGGCACCAGACACAGGCACTTGGACAAGCAATGATGTCTCACATGATGGTCTTGCCAATATGACTATAACGCCTCGTCTATCTCGCGATGGTGGTCGAGGTGGTAACATCAACGGCACAAATGTCTTCATCTTCTGTGATACATCCACATATGGCGCAGAGAAGGATGCAGTTCTTGGATACCTGAACGGCTTCGTATCAAGCAGTGTTGCCGTTGATGAGACCATGGATGGACTTGACGGCAAGCCTCTCACCCTGGTCAATTCACTAGGCCAATGGCAAGATGATGTTGGTCGCATGCGAGGCTGGGTGCCAATGACTACCGGTGAAGAAGCATTCAGTCAAGCTGTCTCTGGTAACGGATATCGCTATGCAGTGTGGCCTAACTCAAGTCCGATCAACATCAATAATACTCATGCTGTGATCTATGCACCACTAGTCTATGTCGAAGTTGACATGCAAGAGCAGGATCATCCTAGCTTCACAGGTCTTGGCAATACCCTGGTCGTTGTGTCGATTGATGAGACTTATGGTCCGCATGCAGATCGGTTACAGAATCAGTTCTTTACCCAAGATGAGATCAATTGGGGCTCTCTCGGAGGCATTCGAGCATGGCCGACAGATGGTATAGGCTCAGATGGTGGAGATATCTACGTCTTTGGACAAGCAGACGAGGGCATCCTACTCGGTAAAGTCGCTGCAACAGATTTCACTGATCGATCGAAGTACACATACTGGAGTGGCCAGGACTGGTCGAGTCAAATGCCGCCGAACAATTCCTTCGCTGATGCTTACATGATCGATCAACCAGTCATGAACATGGACGTCATCTATTCTCCGTTCCACAAGACCTTCGTGATGGTCTATCTGACGCCAGATGCAGACAACACCTTCTACTATCGGTACCTCATCGGCAAGGACGATTCTGCACTCAACATTACCCCTCCGTACGAAGAAGGCGGTGACAGTAACTACGTCCAAAACTTGCTAACGAACAAGTGGTCAGATGCAAAGGTACTGTTCACAGTCCCAGCTCCTGAGCGAGGTTATGCATATGCAGGTGGCGTGCATGCAGGCTATTTTGGCGACGATGATATATCTAGTGGCGGCACGAAGATATTATGTACTTGGACGGAGCATACGAACGTCGATCCAAATGATCCTGCAAGCGGGTATGCACACAAATCGCAGGTTGTTGAGCTTGGTTGGGATACTTGAGGGGATGTACGGATTTGCATAATCGGATCAAACTATGTGATCAAATGTCGATACTTGGAGCCGGAAAGCTTCACGTCGATGCAGGAATCTCGTAATTCAAAACGAAAACGCTGATGAATGACGAGACCTTGAATACTCGAGCTTTGAAGAGCTTGCTAGCGAATTTTGATAGAAAAGGAAACCTTCAGCTAAAAAAAATGCAGTTTGGAATTTTAGGTGCTTGCTATGGGCTGTCTAAGCTCTATATGTAGCCTAATTCGCGAGACTTCCCACGCCAGGTGAGCCTAGGGTAAATGTCTGGCACACCCAAGGACCTTTTTGCATGTTGTTGTCCTTCAACAACATCGTATATCGTTTCCCCACGATACTGCACCGTAAATATACCTTGTGGTCTGACACGAGCCGTTACGAAGGATCACCCAATGGACTAAAAGCAGCCACGGACGAGGCAACCCGAGTTCCAAGCTAAGCAGATCCCCACGACAATCCCTGCTTCATGTGGGAACTTCATTTGAGGGGATTGAGGAGTATTGACATGGGTTGCGTAGGA
>JAKLMI010000213.1:0-23708 GCA_022813495.1 Pasadenomyces melaninifex
GCCAATACATGCAGGAAGTCGTGGTCGCCGCATGAGATGAAGCACATTGCTCACATCAGCACAAACATGACTTGATTAAAATCGAGGAGTCTACACAAGACGGTCTCTTCATGGACCGTTACAATGACCATACATTGACGATTTTCGCATAGCGGTTTGTCTTCGGACTTTGAGATCAGCAAGATGATATGTGCTTCGAACATACACCATATTCAGCTGGAGCTGGGCTTGTGGGCAGGGCACTTTAGATGTGATACAAATTGTATCTTGTGTATCTGGAAATACTTGGGAATGATATGATGTGATGACTAAAATTCCACATTGTGTCTAGAGGACTGTGCTATACTCTGTACCTTAGGTAGATAGAAGTATGGGCTTTCTATAAAGCCACAAGACGATGTGGAAGAACGAATGCTGTTCACTTGACTTTTGCCAATCTCCCCTAGTACGAAGATTATATGCTCTATGTCGAACCTCGACCTCGCATCGCAGAGCGTCCAATCGCCCCAAGAGTGGCTGCAGCAAATGCAAGTGAAAGAGCCTTTCTTGTTTGGTCGGCGGCTTTCTCGCTAGCTTCTTTGCGTGCCTCTTTCCGCTCCTGACTCTTTTTTCGAGAAAGCAAAGTCTCTGGATGTTCGTAGAATGAGTCTCTAGTGAGGTCCACCGTCCATACTCCAGGATTGTCTAGGTACTTCGAGCTGCTTGGAGCATGTAATTTCTTCTTTTGTATTCGTACACGTAGGTTGAGGCATGGTATAGATCCATTCATCCCATTTGCGTCTCCCTTGATAATGAAAATACACAGGCCGCTCAAAAACGTGCTCTCGAGTTCTTCCTCCACAGAAGGCTCAAGGTTGACCCACCTTGAATTAGACGAATACCATTCGAACACATTTTTGCGCTGACCATAAATATGACTGTTATCAAGGTCACCTCTTAGCCAGCCATCTAAGAATGCTGGATCATTCATTGGGAACCACTTCGCTTTGTGACCATCGAAGCCCAAGAGACAGTGTTTGTTAGGATTAGGTCTCCCAACAACGCTGGTACTTCGAGGAGGGCCATCTGTGCATAGCAGTATCGTTGGTTCATCCTCGTTATCGAAACCGATCCTCATCGATATGACTGCATACCAGGGCAAGTGCTTGTCCGAGGAATATACTACCCCGGCTGTACCATTTAGACCTGTTTGCATCAAAGTCAATCGAGGATCTTTCTGTATGTATGTGTTGCTTGACCGTGACCAGATATGTAAATGTCGTATTTGGTCTTTATCATATCCAGGCAGTTCAAGCTTGCCAATTTTGAAGCCGTAGAGCTGCGGTTGCAAAGGCTTCAGCCATTATACGTATAAAACGGCACTCGCGGTAGTGCATATGGATGCCCTGGCATACCTTTGGTGCGTTTGTGAAATTTTACACAGCGATAGTGGCATTGGCATTCAGCACACACTAGTCCGACGTGTGCTGCGAGGCCAGTCTTTCTCGGATCTTCAGGGTCCACGTCGCCAGTTGCTCGAGGTGCACCAACTCTTGTCATATTCCAATGATAGACGAAACGGCAACGCGCGCAACGTGACATGACAAGCAGCATATTGCTCCCGCTTCCACGAAAAGCGCGGCCATTCTCTTCAAGGTGATTGAAACCAAACTGCTTATGTAGTGGTGCCGTTTCAGGTGCGACGTTCGTGTCATACATTGCTAATATCAGTTTGTTGTATTCTCTCGGCTTCATGCTGTACTTTGAGCCTCCATCACGCAGATGAAGGACCTTGAAGTTACTTGGGCCTGGTCGCAGCGAAACGGCATTCCATCTCTCCTCAAATCGTTGATCAACCTTCGTCATTCCCTCAACTAGTTGAGTGTCCTCGAAAGTGGCGTCTCTCGCCAGTCTCATCCTGGACTGTAACCGCTTGTACGATCCATATTCTGGCTTACTACAGCCGATTACTTCGTCAGTGGCGCAGACAAAAATCACTGCTGGAAGGCTCATTGTCCTTGTCGAATCTCCTCCTGTTCATTGCGAACGGGTAATTTCTAGTGATTGTAGTGCAGCTTGTATATCTCGAAATGTCTTCTCCTTCGGCAATGTCTTGAGCTTTGCTTCGAACAACAACTCCAGCATTTGACGATTTGGAAGTACAACAGCACCACCAGCGTATCTCCGCCTCATTCTGAGATCTCGGCGCATGATGATTGTCAAGCGCTCAAGCTCAATGTCGATCAAATCTATTATCTCCTTAATCTTTCTAGCCGCATTCACGTTCTAAGTAGGCACAGCTAACATCTTCCAGTGGTCCACGATAGTAGTGACCCAAGTACGATGAAAGTCTAATAGCTTGCAAAGCTGTAATCGTGTTTCATCGCCATCTTTCAATTTGCATGCAGCTAGATCTGCACTAAAATGTCTCAAATTTCGTGCAAGTGACAACATGTCCACCGCACACTCGCTGCCTGGTGCTATACTGTCATCCCATATATCGGCAAGCGTTCCAGCGTCGAAGCATATGACAGGCATAGACGTTGCTGCAGCCATTTCCTGGATGTCGCTAAAAAGGGAAATTCAAAAAGGGGTAACTTGTCAAATCACTTTCAAGTTCAGACAACAATGCATGAGCGTAAATCACGAATTAGCATTATTTGAGGTTCATTCAACTAGTCTGCGACATTCCCAAGCTCTGATGTCAGTCTCTGCTCACGTGTATGACTCTGAAGAGTGGAAAACGAGGTTCCACATATCTGATCATTGGACATGGGTCAAGATCTGCTTTAGCCACTAGCAGGTCCTCTCGTTCTCCAGTCGTTGATATTCGAGTAAATCCAACTTTGTGCTGATGAGCTTGATTTGAGCCTCTGCCGTAAATATCCAAGCACGATAGTCCTGCCTGTATCTGACCTTGACTACTCAAACGCTTGAGCACCTTGACACAACATGTCTGCCGCTGCGATGCGTCCAAGTTTCTCGCAAGCCTACAATGCACTACGCGGTCTTTCGTGGCAGGAGTACGATACAAAGCTCGAAGAGCTGTATGCTGTTTTTGACGAAGATGAAATGTCTAAATTTTGGACATTCGCAGAGGAGCAGGCCGAAAAGCGCGAAGCAGCAACATGGGCAAAGTTGCCACAAAGAAGTACCATCGAGGAGTTTAGAAGAGCATTGTTGTCATTAGACTGTACGAATAGCAAGGCACTTCAAGAGTTCTGGTCAAGCATTCAACGATGCGCACTTGGGCCAGCCACTGATCCAATCCTGCTCGGCACTGCATACGATATCAGCAAACGATGGCACCTTTGGCTACAAACTGATACTCCTTGTCTATCATATTTCGATGATAGCGGTAAGAACGATCATCTCAACGATACAGCCTTTGATGGGACATTCTCGAGCAACGTCAATCATGCCAATATCGTTGCCCTCAAACCTCATTCAAGCAGTTTAGAGACTTCAAAGCACGTTCTTGAATATGGTTTGTGTCTCGGCACTGTCCTGTATCGAGCATCTACAGACAACAACACTAAAGACTTCCATCGAACACCTATCTTGGTGTACATGAATGTGATAGACAAGAGCTTGTGGATGGTGCTTGGCTCTTACTATATGGATGAAGTTGGTAATCAGTTGTCGACTAGGTCCAGCACCTTGAGCGACTTTCTTCCGAATAAAATGGCAGAGCTCAAGGCTTGTGGTTGTCTTTGCTTCGCCACTACGATAAATCTTGGTCATGCGACAAAGTCAGACGATGTCCTTGCCTCTGCACGAACGTTCGGTCCCTTGCTCCTTCCAAGCACTGCAGATTTGACACAAGTCAAGGATACGCTCGTGACAAGCAGAAACCGGGACTGTAACGTCTCCAGCAAGTCAGCATATGCAACTTTGGGCAGATAGAATCAGCGCATTCAGCATAGGCGAGTTCTTAGAACAGCTTGGTCAGCTTCCGATCTAGAGAAGCAATGATCAAAACAGGGGTAACTGCGTGGTATCAATAAAAGAGCATTGAATTTACCTTTTTGTCTCCTTCCAGGCTTGCCATCCAGTGGGTTTAGGCACTGGATGCTCATTACTGCACCTATATATTGGTATGATGACACCCGGATAGGCCTAGAGACGTAGGCAACGTGTGCCAAGCTTGCCTGCCATAACTCAGAGTCTTTCCTGCGCATTGTAGTAGGTGTGATGGTTCAGCGGTGTTAGGCGCCAGCCGCCCATAGATCCACCTACGGAGTACAGATCTGCGCTGATCAATCCGGGACCCAATCTTTCATTCGCAAGTCCTTCCTGAGTTGTACTCTTCCCACCGCCATCATGGTTATTGCATCTCTCTACTGTCTAATCTGCGAGCGGTTTTCATCGCCAGATATAAGCGGTCAAGCGGATTATCATCGAGCGTTGGTTCCGACAGCACGTCACTTACTTCGACTGGCACACAATGACGAAAAAAATGATCTATTGCCTGGTCTCGTGTGACAGGCATTGTGATGTCTTGCCCAGCCCTTTTCAAAGCTAGTGTCCACCCTCTCTGCTGTCCTCGTATCTTCAAGTAATGGGCGGCTGCGCCACCTTCCTGTACAGGCTGCTTCTCAGTAATGCCGCAACTCCGAACAATCGATGCATCTTGTTGTGTTACTGCTAACGATACAAATGGCAGTACATTTCTCGAAGTAAATGTCTCCACGGCTAGCACCAGCATCGCGGTGCAGGCTGATCAATGACACCCCCAGCATTTAACAGCAACAATGTGTACGGTTCTGCCGAGATTGGGGGACATGCGACGGTTCAGCTGGGTGATAGACAGGTTTCAAACAACTTTCACATCACTACAGCCTTCATTACTATTCAGCCCAAGCATGATAGACTACCGCGCATTGAACGATCTGGTCTGAAGCGACCTCTAATTGGAAACGGTCACGAGCCTTCAGACACCTACCCGACAAAGAGATTGAAGCGGCGACACAGTGTTGACGATGCGGATGCGAATCTGGTTACTAGGCAGAACCATCCACTGGATCCGAAGGTTGGAGTTTCGTACGCCCCAGAGTCGGCCGTCTTACAGAGAAGATGCAACCAAACCGAGAAAGAAGGAGAAGGACATCCTGTAATCAGAATCACTGCAAATCCTGACTTGGACGGCAATTCAGACGCGACAACGGCTGTTGCAGCACGAGCGATGTCAAGTAATCGTGGACGCAAAATGTTCCAGGCTCTCCTTGATTGTGTTTGCGCTGGATGGCTATCATCTAGGGTCTTAGGACTTGACACGGCCAATGCTACTTTTGAGAATGTAGCTTCCGATTCTGTTATGAGTCTTGCAGAAAAGACCGTCAGCTTCCTCGACACCGCATCTACCAGAACGGGCCCCATTCACGATCTATCTGCCATAGTCCTCGCCATTATGTCATTTGTCGCATGTGATAAAATACTTGCAAAACATGTGGTTTTCAAACGGGAACAGGACCGCGGATACCACGTCCTGTCCTTACTATTTATCTACGGTATCATTCGCTATTTCTGCCTGCCTCAGATTGCAAGATGTATCTCGGAATTCACAGGCGATTGTATCATCGTCGAGGATGCCTGTCGAGAGCCGTGGCGTGTGCCAATGTCACATTGCGAGCACTTTCGCATGTTGAAAGCGTATCTCGAATTTCGTCATCAGGGCCGACCTGGGGAGACCCTGGTAAAAGCAGGACAATTCAACCTCATGCTTGGATCCCGTCGAGGACTGGCAATCCGGACGAGCGACTGGACAAAGCAGGGACCCATAAAGCCAAATTCCCGTGTTGTGATGTCGGTCTTTATCACCACGGATGACGCTCGATGCACGAAATGCCAGAAAAGCCTTACCATTTCTGCGATGGGCGAATTTCATTGGTGAGTCATGTACAGTCCTGCTCTACCCTGCTGATTGGTTCAGTACTCCCTGTCAAACATTTTATCGGGACCTTGATACGTTGAAATATCTTCCTCAGGTCGGAGGAGGTGCGACAAATAGGACCCTGCCGCAGCATACACGCTGCGCTCGCCTGGAGACTTCACCTGAGAATGTCAATATATTGGAGAAAGAGACAGGTCAGGAAGAGGACGATGATGACTATGATGTTGACGGAGTGAAGTATATCGACTTACGGATCATACCACGCCGAAAACCTTGCAACACTGCCAAGAACCTCAAGTTACTGGAAAGAGCTCGGCTATGGAAGTTGCGAATACTCTCTGAAGCCCAAGACAATGGATCCAACTCTCCTCGTCCCAGCACAAAAGCACATCACTTGGCCTCCGAGCATCCGGGTCCTTCATCGCCAGCAACGTCCACCATGAGCTACCAAAAGGATTTGTTTTATAGGAATGACTCAGGACCTGTGAAAGAAAAATGCTTCCCATGCTCTCGATGTCCCCCAGGCAAAAAGCCTTTTAGCACAAAGAACGATGAGGAGCGTCATCGTAAGACTTTCCACGGTGTATTTTATAAAGGCGAGAGGATATTTCTGTGTAAGATACCTGGGTGTTCTTCGTTCATGAAGATTTGGGTACGTTTTGACAATCTCAAACAACATGTCCTACGGATGCATGGCTACCAGTGGGAGAATGGGATTCATGTCATGGCAGATCACTACGATCCTGATATTCATGGCAGTCTGGAAACCACCAATCACACTAGACGCGCTCGGTCTCGAGCTGGTGGGAGTCGCCCATGAAAGCTATCGTTGACGATCGTGTCCTGCTTCTAGACTACACAGCCAAGTCAAGAGGCCCTGTGATGTCTTTAGATTCGAGGCCGGCACGTCCAGACCTGAACAAACTGCTACGTGCCACATAATTGCTTGATACTAGGATTTTGTCCACTTCTCTTAGTATAGAAACAAGAGTTTTAGCAAATTGAGATTCGGCTAAGAGCCATTTGAAGACTATATAGATTTGAATAACTGCGTCAAAGGCGTTAGCTCAGAGCCGTAGTTGCGCTCTCCTTACTTTTGTCTTCCGCTCTTTCCGAACCTCTCGCATTAACAAAGTTATACATATACACGCCTGTCAATACCTTGCTACCGTTGTTACTCGCATCATCCAAAAGTATCCTTGTTCGAGCTCCTCTCAAGAACGTCCTGGTGACGACAGGACCAACCGACCAAACCCCCTTCCCGGTCCCGACGAAGCCATAGCTCATCCTCAAGTCCCTGCTCTGAAGCAGTAGGCTCAATGAAAAGATGCAGGAGACCTACAAAAAGAGGGCTCCTCGAAAACCAAAACTGCTGTACACGTCAATACCACTCACTAATAACATACCTTGTTTCAGTCCTGATTTTGAAGAGCTGAGCGCCTGGTGTTAGTGTCGAATCGAGCAGTATATCTGTTCGAAATGTTGTGAGGGCAGTCCTCACGAATCAAGAGCACCAGCCTCCGCAGATGAACACTGTCGATCTATGCTGATGACGGGATACGGCATAATAATAAACACCACTCAATAACCAGAGCCTCATTCCCAGATCCCGCAGTCTTTTGACGACGCAAGCAATGCTTGACGCAAGCAATGCAACGTTTATAGGTGCACTGCTTAGTCTATCCTCTCTTGGTAAGTGGTGCTATTCCTTCTTCTGGGAATACCCATAGGGTGCTTTTTGCCCTCATTTCAGAACTCTTATTAGCCTCGCCTTATCTCGGACTTTTTGAGATAAGGACTCAGGACTAATAACACCGATTTTTTTCTGTCTTGCCTAGTCATGGAGATCAGTTTGGGCTGCTCTTGGTTTTGAAGCTATGGACTTTGCCCGTGGGCTTGTATCGTGTTGATACATTGTGATGGTGCTATGGACTTTTTTTGGTATTTTGTGGGTTTTCATCCTTTTTTTGGTATTTTATGGGTTTTGTTTTGTGCCATCTTGCATCTCCTGACCGCTGTCGTTCTGATTCGCCACCGCTGTTCCTGAGGTCGTAGTGCGCGACTCGCTTCACAACAGTGTTCATTGCGATAACTGGTGCTCTGGATCTGATGAGGAAATCGGATATCGATGATGAGGGTAGAGGTTGGCGCTCAGCTCCTCGGTGCGGATTCTTGTGGTATCTGTCCTGTTGAAGTTAGCAATGACAAGCATTCTGCAGCAGAACAGCATCACATCTCGCACTGCTAAGGTCAAACAACTTACTCAGGACAGACAACGAAGCTCGATCAACAAAAGTAAAAGATTGGTTGTGGTTGCAAAAGATACAACAAGAAGGAAACGATTGCGGATATGCAAGAAGCTATTGAGTAAACGTTGTGTTTGCACATTAGTGACAATGTCACGAACAGGAGCGGACGGTGGCAAAAACACGCTGAAAATAGGCTGACCGCGTTGGAAAGTGATCGAGATGATGTGGCTATCACTCGGTCACTACTAATTGTGACGCGTACTAACACGCAGCTTATACCTTCAACGCTTTACATCTTTTGGTGTCACGCAGAAATGGCCTTTCAACCCTCGACCGTTACTACCAACATCTCAAAAGCTTGCTCAGTGACATACTAGCCATGTAAACATGGCGTTCCACGCGGATCAAGGACCTTCACCTTACACGACTCAGGGTACCGCTACTAATATCTTGGAAGGTCCAATGCTACGACCACGTCAATCTTTACATCAGGCCGCACACATTCATACGTCCCAATAGGGACACGAAGCAACCTAAGTCTTGATTGCCTCTTCAGGGTAGAAGGAGTTATCTGCAGGCTCGTCGTAAAAGACAAACGATCGAATCTCCATACTCTCCCGGGTGACATCGTTTTTGGTCCTTGGATCTGTGAAAGCTGTATGCCCAGATCTGCCCTTCGCGCTCTTCTTCGAATCAAAGATTTTGAAAACAAGAGCTTCCTCTGGAGTCATGTTGCTGGCATACCACCATTTGTGATTCGGGTTGTACTTAACCTCTGTGGTTTCAAAACCATCTCCTTTGCTCACAGTGTCATAGTAGCCCCTATTGGGGTCGTCCTTTTCCGGCAACTTGGACAAAACAGGCACCAAATCACCTTCCTCAATTGAGCGTGAGTCGCAGAGACACAGCGGGTCTCGACGAATGGTCTTCAAGGGTCGCCAGATATTTACGATGCCCCAGCGCTGCTTGCTGGCTGTCTCAGCGTCAGGGACGTTGTCGAAGAGCACTGTGCGTGCTCCGTTTGGTGACTGATCGATGTGTGCAAAGCGCGCCGGGACGATACGGCCAAAGCCATGTGTGTCGGGCAACTTCTCGTTCGACTTTGCCTCAACGGCTTCAAGCTCGGCGATATTGGATTCGATGGTGTCTCTGCGCACCAAATGAGACCATACGTGCACACGACTGGCACCCGTCCTGTACGCCAAATAATCAGCTTTGCGATAAACACAAGTCATATTTTGGACCTACACTTTCTTCACGAACTCGGCAGCCTCGGGATACATGACTTCTCGGATCTCCTCGGGTGTGAACTTTGTCGCCTCGGTGTGGAATTTGCGAAATTCGAATGCATTTTTGTGAATGTCAAATTCGTGTTCATGGCCCCGCATGTCTCGGATTGTGACAGGTTGTTCGTCGAACTTGCGCCTATATATCATAGCGCTGCCAGGTGTGTACCATGTGATCCCACCTTTCGATGGATCGAGGTAATAGTTCAGTGTGGTATCGACATTATTTTCGCCTTTGGTGGCGGGTTGTAGATTGGGATCGATAGCCATCTTGAAGGTAAGGGATTACGTTTATGTTTAAAAAGCACGATGAGAGCAAATGGTATTTGATGAATCAGACTCTGGGTGTGAACGAATAATATGTATCTACACAATCGTGGACGTCTCACAAGGTAGCACACTACACCCACTTCAAGCCAAGATGAGATGGAGCACTCTAGTAGGCACGGCTGGGTAGACAGGTGAAGACATAGCCTGTGTTTGCGCGGAATGCATATACCATATCACTCCCGACCGCTGTGATATCAAGACAGAAGCAAACTTGGTATGCTTGAGGCTAATGTCGAACAGTGTCGATATCCTCATGCTTCGGTTGCTGTTACCCGATAGACTTCGGAAACCACGTTCCGACTCGCCGTGAAAGTCAACAGCCTATGCCAGCTACGTGGAACAGGTGCTCAATATGCTTGCACGTAATATGATTATAGATATACGTTCGTGGAACCACTGGACTCGAGCACATACTTCAGAGAATTGATAGGGATTGTGTAGCACTAACTATTGATTGTCTTCTACCTTTGCGGGCTCCTTAATTTTCCAATTCTCATATTGTGTAAACGATGTTTGTGCCCTTTCAGGACGTAGGTCGTGATCTCGACGCTGAAATAAAAGCTCGAAGAGAGTATATACACAGCATGTCTCAGTAAGGACTTATAGAATGGTTGATTCAACGAAGAAAGTGGTCCCACGTCAGTGTCTGACTGCCCAAATCATCCTCAAAGCTCATATTCGGCTTTTGTGAGATAGACGAAAAGGGACTTCGGTCCGGTGCTTGGATTGAATGCTCTGTCGTTTGCAGCTGCCAACGTGTGCGCAGAGCTTCAGTAGAAGCAGCTGAGAAGGGCATCGTTAGCTTGCTCTGGTCGGACAAGTACGATGATGGCGCACTGTGCAAACTCTTCGGTGTCAGCATTGAGACTTCTTCGAGTACTGGCAGGTCCGAGCAGAAGTCTGAGGCTGTCATAGCTACTGGACCAGTGGTTATCGTACTTGACGGCTTGCTGCTAAATCTTTGGGCAGCAATTTGTTGTGTCAATTGCGAATCCAAGCTCGAGCTGGTCAGGGTTGATGAGGTTGATATGGGATTATAGCCGTGACTGCTTGCACGTGCATTAACGTTGTTGCTATTCGACACGGTATTGCCAATCAACGCAACGTTCTGATGCTTGTTTTCACGTCCAACTCGAATGCTGTCGCTCATTCGTGCATCAGGTATATTTCCAGAGACCGCATCCATATCAGATCGATTTCTGAGGTGTGTCTGCTCGTGCTCCAGCATAGTCTTCACCACTCTTACCATCTTTGCGGCCGAATGGTACCTTGCTGAAGTTTTTTGTAGGTCGTCGGAAAGCTCTTGAGTGTGTCGCAGTAGAGGTTGATCATTGTCCTTTCGCATGACGCGTACTGTGCCCAACAGGGTAGTGATGGCTGTACCTATGTGCTGGAGGTCCACAAGATACAGACAATGATGCTGCGAAGATCGCCGGCGTCCTGCAAATATACGTAAAAGCAGCTGGACTGACTCCAGACAAACATCCCGGGAAAGCTCCATGTAACGACTAGTCTCGTCTCTGTCGAGGTGGTGGGGATATATCAGAGCATCGCCCGTGCTATCACGACCCCCAATGTGATAGCTGGCAGGCGCTCGATGAATCATGATCAGCAGAACGTAGTATTGTTGACTATGACACGTTAGTCAAGATCGTGGCAGGCGACTCTTCAAATCACCTACTGAAGTGAGACAAATATGGATGGCATTGAAGCAAGATTCGCCGTTGTCCAATTCAACTCTGGCGGCAATTGCCGATACCATCTTCGAAGTCGGCGATCTAACTCATACGGTGTTTTTATAGGCTCTGAATCGCGGATTTCTGGTGGTCTCGAGCAGAATCCGTTGATCTGAGGAACGAATTCTAGGAGTTCGATGAATGCACGTTGCACCAGAGCCTGCAGACGAGCTTGGCTGTTGTCACTCAGTGTAATCGTAATGAGGTCTATCGTGTAGAGGTCGAGTATAGGAGGATGACCAAGCCAGAGGCTAAATATCCTGCCACTATGTCAATGCTTCGATCATTACATCGAACGATAGAATCGTTACCTATCGTATAGTAAACATGCTGAGAATAGCATTCGATCTGCTAGTACTTCTTCTTCATCGTGCTGTACAGAGCTGTCTAATCTATGCAGGCCAAGACCCCGGACTGCTCTGCACGCCATATCTGCAAGTTGTTAGCCAATGGCTCACTTCTGTCACTATAGGTTATGCTTACTGATGAACATCGAGCCAGTATTATCTCTGCCGAGGGCGAATTCAGAATCTGCAAGTAACAGTAACGATTGCACATCCGACCTGTGGGCTGGATACTTCGTGTTCTGCTCATGAATGTACAGTGCTTCACGATGCAATATACTGCCATCAACATCTGCTGATATCTTCTGAACATCGACTCTTTTCGGATCTGCGTAGCGATAGCCAACCGCAAGCATACAGAGACGTAGTAATCCACAAAAATGCTTGGTACTATGCGAGTCTTGCTCTCGATAGAAGGCATCCTTGGACACTACGGCAATAAATGACGCGTTGTGCTCCCAGTACAGCGTTAGAAGATAATCCTGCAAGCCAGTAGGAATGTCTCTGAGTATCCGATTGATACGACGGTCTTGCTCCCATTCGTGGGAGAATGTGGGAGTTTCTAGCTCAGCGTAAACATGAAGGTTAGCAAAAGGATGACAGTATCTCGACTGAGCTGTTTCTTTGTTACTGAAGAGTTGACCCTGAGCTGCCAATATGCTTTTCAGGACGTCTTGGGACTCTTGAATAGGTTCGGCACACGCCTCTGTAGGTTCTAAAAGTGGTGGTGCTTCTTTCGTCGGTTCATTGTATACCTGTCCTACACTTTCCGGAGTCCACGGTCCTCGAGCCAGGACCCGACCCGATAGTGTATTCTGTTGGGAAACCTGAGTTTCCACAGCTGTATCCTCTTGCTGATCCTCGTCGAAGCCTTGACTTTGGTCGTCATCTTGAGCATCGTGTGGGTACTCGGGTAAAATGTTGGATACATCAATTCCCTCTTGATTCAAAGCCTTCTCGAGGAGCTCAATGCGTGAGTTCAGAAACTCAAGGTGTGCCTTTGATACAGGACTTTGCTACCTTGTCAGCCTATGAGACGAAATCAATTTGAACGACCTACCGCTTGCGCTCGTCATAGCCGGTAATCACACACTGGCTCCCACTGCTCTGACAGCGTCGACAACGTGTCTCGCCGGGCAGGATAGTGCACTTTGATATACTTTAGCATCCGACTACAGCTGTGCTTGGTCCAAGCGACAACAAACACGGAACGGGCCTACCTTTGTTCGCCGTGCTCGACAAACAGCACAAGCCACAGATGCTCGTGATCGCTTCTTCACGCCGCTGGATTCACTCATGATTTTCCTGAGCCTTTCTGATATATCACTTGTTGAATGCACAAAATATGCGAAGAGATGAAAGATCATAAGCAGCTGGACCATGATCTCGACGCCAAACGTCCGTGTACTTTGTGGGGAAACTTTTCGCAGACTGGGGTGTGTGGATTCATCGAGCCATGGCCATCTGTAGAGAAGTGGATTCTGGGGTGCTCAGCGAATTGTCTGTATGTTATGATTGGCCGGGGATCACGTGGCAATGATTCAATGCCCTGAAACATCGAGCAGCCACTCGCGACTTGGTACGGCCGAGGTCTATTCCAACCTCGACAGTGTTTGCGTTGGAGCCAAACTTGCCTGGTGTGAACTTGGTATCAAGCACGGCTATCGCGGCTCCAGCGTGGTTGTGCAAATGATCCATTCAGGTCAAAGCACTGTGGGTGAGGAACGGCTGTTGCTAACCATTCGTCTCTCTGCGCTTTGAGAAGCGCGTCTTACTATTCTCGATGGCGATCATGATCTCTGGAAATGAATGTTTGGCTCGCGCGCCCGGATTCCAATTATCGAGGTTGCTCAGATGCTCCTCGAATACTGGGTTCAAGATGAGTCTTTCTGGTGCTTGCCCAATAGACGTGGTTCTGAGGAAGACAGATTCCTCTGAGTACGGCCAATGCACATCGAAGCCGATAGTGTATGCATTGGCGTATTCCTGGATCGTGATGTGCTGGTGGTGCACTAGGAAGTCTCTGACGTCAGGCCTTGCATTGTTAAAACCACAAAGTAATCAATTTGTGAATACGACCTACCATATTATGCGGTCAATCCAAGAGGGATGTGCCTTGTCGAGCTGGGTTGGTGTCGGACGTAGCCACACTGGCAAAGCATCGAAAGCTGCCTTTGATGAGGTTATGAGCCACTAATGAACGTCAGTCCGAGATAAAGCACATCGTAAAAGGACATCACAACATTAAGCATCCGTACTATAACCCACACAGCGCCCACTCTTTTGGGCAGAGCATCGATCTCTGGATACGTGGAAATCAAATCAATGGCCACCTTGCATACAGCATCATTGATGGATTCTGGGATTGAACCAATGCTCGTCCCAAGTAAGCCAGCACTTGAACGTTCGTAAGTGTATCGTTGACGCATTCGCTCGATGAAAGGGAGCATGATCTTTTCAGAGGCACAAGTCGGTGCGCTGTGCTTGGGAAGTTCGAGGTGCTGCATACTTCCGGGCTGAGAAAGAGCTGTGAAGCAACTCGATGTAGCGGAGTCTCTGATCCAAGATAGCAATAGAGAGGTATCAAAACTCATCCTGCGACTTTGTTCTGTCGAGTCGTGTTCAACCTGCAGATTATCAAATTGTGTCCGTAGCCGCTCTGCATAAGCAAGTTGCTCGGCAATATTGGCATTTGTCCAGAGCAATGATTCAATGCGCTGCTGTTGTTCGATACTCAGACGTTCAGCCTCAGCTACTCGTCTGCGCAATTCAGCTAGGTCGGTTTTCGACCTATCTCGCAGGCTTTGTTGCCCTCTTCGGTCTCTTGCTCTTTTGTTTGCCAGAATTACGGCATTTTTGCGTTCTTGATCACAAGTTTGCACAGCCATGAAAACCGTATTCTCTTTTCGATTCGGAAGTAGGCGTATAGTCAGAGGGTCGTTCAAACACGCAACAAGCTATGTCGACAGCATCAGTCAGAGTGAAGGCATGCACAAATATTGAGGTGGCCGTCCAACTCGCATGTATCTCAACATCTAGTCACGATCAGGATTGGAGCTTCTCAGCTTGTGATCACATTCAACAGTCATTAGGATTTGATCCGTGAACCACACGAAGTCCCGTACCACATCGCTTGGCTTGCTCGTCTTCTCGGATCTAACACCCGCACAGCCGCAAGACTTTATCTTGTATAAGTCTTGCGGAAAAGTCGAGACTACTTTTGAACACATATGCGTATCATAATGTTTGCTAGGATATACGCAGGATTAACACACTCGTTGGTCCCGATCAAGATTTCTGCAACAGACTCGTCTACGCACAATCTGGTGCTCAGAAGAAGACCTAAGCGGATACCTAGATAAGGATCTAATAGTGATACTTTGGGACTTCCAGTGCCTAAACGATGCCTGGAGGCACAAAGTAATGTTCCGCAACCTTGATGACGACGAAGACGTATATGTACAGAATCGTACTCAGCCTTGTGAGTTTTCCAAGGCTGTTGCCAAGCTTCTGGCGCTAAACTCGACCACCATTGGGTGGGATCTTGCTGTCGGCCCACAGACATCATGCTGTGATAGCATCACACTTTGATAAGCATCAAAGCGAGGCGCACGTCGCACTATTCTTGTCGCATCATGCAAGTGGTTACGTCTTGCTAATGGTGAAAACTTGCCTTCTACCTAGGCCTCGGACTCTTTGTGCAGAGAACATGGCGACCGTATGGCTAGCCCACACGGCTCAGCACGACAGCGATGCGTGCGTATCGAGGTCCCAGCCGCTTCTAGATACGGATCTCACTACCGCCATGCTGCGAGCGTTCTGTTGATTATTCTCCAGTCCAAGCGCTCTTCACTGCCAAAATTGATCCAGTCGTCGTAGTACCGGCCCAGATAGGAACTATCTTTCGACGCGTCAGTGGTATTGATAAAGGTCGCGTAATAGCTGCCAACATTTAGCGTGCTGACTTTGATAAGGCTTTTGTTTGCTTACTATGACAGACTCTTCGCTGTGTGAGTGTCTGCAACGTCGATTGTGGCACTGCCGACGATATGCTGGCTGACTGCATTGCCACGTTTTCCCTCGAGTGCTGCTACAATTGCAGCTGGCCCGAACACAGGCTCATCTCCTACCAAAGTGATACTTCCATTATTTGCAAAGACCTCATACAAGTCGTCGAGCTGACCGAGGTCAATAGCATGAGCGTACATCGACAGTTTGTTCGAGATCTGCTCCGAAGAGATTGCTATTGCTGGACTTTGCGAGCTTACATCGTCCCTGCTTGTGATCGGTCTTGCCCAACACCTTTTTGCCGCCAAAGCAGCTAGGATCAAATTTCGAGTGATGATCATTCTGACCGGTGAAAGAGGCAAGCAGCAACGACCCTTTGACGAAGTGCGAACAACGGAATGTGGGCGACTTTGCAGCTCACACATTGCTAGTCCAGGTTCTTTATAACCATTCAGACAGGGTCTAGCCGCGGAGTGCCTCTTGTCAAAGTGCTGGCCTCGAACCACGTTCAGGACTCGGCAAATTCGGCATCTTAGCCCCATTTCTAGGATATATTCGTTACGGAAAGAACTTCAACTTATCGCGGTCATACGAAGCAAGTCTGATTCATGATAATGCGGATAACTGCTCGTGATTCTTGTGCAGGACAATCGGGTCTTTTCTAACGAGCACACATCAAAGCCTGAATCGAATAGTTTGGCTCAAACTACCGCGTCTTAGAATGCAACACTGCACCTGATTCTGATCGAAGAATTTACGGCTTTGTACACTTGTCTTTATACGACAGCCAGACTCTTCCATCATGTTAATGCAACCAATTTGGCATCAGCTGGTTTCGCCTCATTCTCGAGTTGTACGGCACGAGAGTTCGTTTTCCTGGAAGCCGGTACACCTTTCGCTGTCAAAGCCAACAGGATTGCAACGCAGCCAAACGCGATCGCCACAAGATATACTAAGCGGAATGCATCGATGTACGCGTCCTCAACAGCAGTTGTGACGGCTGTGATGACTCCAGGTGTAATTCCATTGACTTTCTTATAGGCTGCTGCTGTGTTGAGTGTCGCAGCTGCCACAAGTGCGTCGAGATTACCAGAGAATCCTGCAGCAGTAGCGGCGACTTGCACCTTACCTGGGAGGTCTGAGGCGAACTTGGATCGCTGGATTGACGAGTAGATTGCAGTGGCAATGGCGCCTCCTGTCAAGCGGAAACTGCTCAACAGCCCTTGCGAAATGCCTCTACGGAAGCGGGTCAGCTATGTCAGATAGAGCTGTTCGAGAGGTACTTACATATCAGCTTGGTCTTCCAGGTGCAGTGATATCATGCCAAAATTCAGGACTGATATTGGTTGATTTGCACATCCAAAGAGAAGGATGAGAACTATGGCTTGAGTCTTGTTTCTCCCGACACTCGACATTGCTCCAATGATGGCTGTTTGAATGGTCATGTATGCGACAAGCTGCCACTTCTCCGATCCAAATCGAGAGCAAGATGCCGCAGCCCAACAAGATCCTAGGATGACGCCGTAGGACACCATGTTTGCATAAACGCCGCGCATGATAGTGTCGTTCGCTGGTACGAACAGGAGACCTGATTGTCGTGGCCAGAGTCTGAAAAGCTATTAGACGGGATCATATCAAGTCTTCAAAACTGCTTACACTCCGAGTGCATAGTACAGGCTATTTGCGATTGTGATGAAACAGCAGTTGACTAGAAATCTGCAAATACTTTGTCAGCATTGAGCCCTACAACTGATGGACGGAGAGCACATACTTTCTAGGGTCGTGGAACAACCGACGCGGAATCAAAGGAAAATCGATCTTACTGTACGCAGTCCACAAGCCGAAGCTGACAAGCAGAGCAAATCCGAACAAGATGCAGCAAAGGACCTGTGCACTAGCCCAAGGAAATCTGCTTCCTCCCTACGCAAATCGATCAGTAAATGCTCACAGAAGCCTTTCTCAAACCGCAGGACTAGAAAACTTACGAAAGTGATGCCCACAAGCAGAAGTACTAGGCCGCTCAAGAACAACAGCAGGCCTACATAATCCAACTTCTTGAGGATTTGTCTCTTGGTCAAACCATCTTCGGAGTGCTTCGTGTGGAAAGAAGGAGGTTTGTAGAAGAGGAACACCAAGGTAAAGGCCAAGACCTGGAAGGAAAAGTTGAACCAGTATATCGACCGCCAACCTGGTTTCGTGAAGGCAATGAATACGTACGCCAGAAGAGGACCGTTTCCTGATATCAGATTGGTTGCTTCAGTGATGCCTGCACACGTTATCAGCAACAGCTTCTCTGAGATCGTAGGATTGCCTTGACCCACCAAGAATTTGAACACGTAGTCGATATGATACGAACTCCTGGACTGCACCCAGCGCCATTTCACCAAAGCCGGCACCGAAGCCGTTGATAGCGCTGGCGACGATCATCATTGGGACACTTTTACCATTAGCTCCCACAATGGAGCCTACCGCCATAATGACAGGTGCCGCAAGGAAGAAATAACGGCGACCGAATACATCAGCTAGTCGACCTCCCACAGTGATCATGGTTGCTGCTCCAACATTCCACCTGTAGTCAAATGTATCAGTCAAAAGGTGTATCAGAGGAAAATAATTCATGTGATGGAACGTACGCAATGGCTATCCAGGTGTAATCTGGGTCGGGACCAAGATCTGCGTTGATATAGGAGAGGATTGCGTTGGGTCCGATCAGAGTGAGCAAATATCCCTGGAACACAGAAGCCAAAGCCTGGGAATGTCAGCACGTTCGGAGGTTCTGAACTGCAAGAGAAACTCACAAGGACTCCCATAACCTGCTGCCAGGTTATAGCTTGCCTCTCAGAAGATTCGAAATCAGCTTCCGATATGGCTTGGTGAAACTTCGTAGTGGTTTCGACATGGTCGGCAGGTGAGACGTCTGAGGTGGCCTGCAGTTTATCTGCCATAGTGTCTGTCACAGTCGTGACGCAGGAAACAGATCACTAGGAGTCAACCAGGTCTTCAGCAAGCAACGTGTTCAGTAGGGATCTGGCGACCTTATCTCTAAAACTTGCTTGTCCGGACCCCAGACTCCAGACCCCAGCAATTCGGTAAGAGTCTGGAGAAGTACCCAGCTTCACCCACAGCGGACACGTGGTAGCGAAAGCCCGATCCGTAACAACCCACGAAAGCTCCCGGTTGAGCTCAACCATAGCTAGAGTGCGATCGCGATTAGCTGGAGCTAACAGAATGTCGTAGGGAATTTGACAACCGACTGGCTCAACCGAGGTTTTGCCTGTTCGACTTGCGACCGCGTCGGTAGGGCCTCCCGAGTAGTGCAGAACACAAAGAACTTGTGCGGATTGGTGCACAGCTGCATGTTAACTGGTCAAGTGGATGCACCTGCAAAACACATGGAGATCTGGACGGCCAGAGTCTATTGGCCGACAGCGAAATAACAAGATGGAATCTCAACACCATGTCATCAAATGGATCAGCGTTCATCTAGTATGGGGTACGGAAATTTTACAGGGACTTGGCACCACGCTTCTCTCAAGTATGCTAATCGAGTCAGATTTCAGGTCGAATTCCCAATAGACAGCAAGGATGTCTTCACGACTCGATACACCTTGCAACACTGTTATATCACCTTCCAAGCAGTCTCGGAGAGGGTGAACTCGCTAAAGGAAATACGTAGGGGTCATGACTACTTCGGTAGATGTGTATGAAATTGCGTCGACATCAGCAAAACCAGCCGCCATCTATACTGTATACAGATCCCGTGATGAATCTCGACTCATCACTGAGAAGAAAAGCAATAAGACTGGCAACTTCGTCTGCTTCTCCCCAGCGTGGCAAAGCTAATTGGTAAGGTGAGCTCTTGCTTTGACCATCTATGCCAGGGTTGGCCGACTGATTCATCGGAGTCACAATTGGACCACTAAGATATGTCAGCCACGACTCACTTGCAAGGTCGATCAACTTACGGAGCCACTGCGTTGACACGAATATTGTTGTTGCCCACTTCCTTTGCTGCTGAACGTGTCAGACCAACAACGCCGTGTTTACTCACAGCATAGGCTGCGCTATTTGGCCTGCCGATCTGCCCGGCAATACTCGCTGCATTGACAATGCTGCCACCATGCTGTATGACTCTGAGCTGAGCCCTTAGACAATGCATCAAACCCGTCAAATTCACGCTCAAAACGAAGTTCCAGTCATCTTCATCCAGTTCAGATACCGGCGTCTTGCCCAAGTGCTTGCCAATCACTCCAGCTAGATTGGCAGCTCCGTCCAGCCGGCCGAAGTGAGTGACAGTTGCCTTGATCCACGCGTCAACCTGATCTACACTTCGGACGTCAACAACCTGTGTCATTACCTCGACATTGTGTTCGCTTTTGATCGAGGACGCCACAGTCTCCAATGCTTCAGCTTGTACATCGGCAAGTGACAGAGATGCGCCACGTTTGGCGAGAAGGTGAGCTGTTGCAAGAGCTATACCCGATGCGGCTCCTGTCAGAGCAATGACTTTCCCAGCAAAGGCAGTGGTGGCCATATCTTCGTTCCAAGTGATAGAGGAAAGTTTGATTATTCCACGGGTACCTGGGCTCCAGCTGCCTTATTGATCACGATGCTCAGATAATATGTGAGAATTGTGGTGCAACATGTAATGTTTCAAAGCTCATAATGCGAGATAGGCGTTCAGATTGGCTCGATTCATGCTTAACTTCCACGTATACTGCATCGGAAACCGCTTGCCAGTGCAGGAAAGTGGATCGAGCATGAAGGCTCCACCAAAATAGTACTTTCGGGAAGCTGTCCTTGCTTTCAAGATGCGATTGGGCTCAAGAAACATCGGACTACCAAAGCACATCAGTCACGGCGGGCCACAAGATGTTGTCACAGACAATGACAGACTCCGAAGAACAGATCGTGGTCTTCTCATACTGGACAGCTCAGGAAGGAAAGACTGACGAAGCATGTCTACCATCTCTCTTTTTACTGGAGCCGAGTCACTAACATTTCAAAGTTGTCCACGGCATTGCGTGCTCTGCCTGAACTAGCACAAGCATGTTCGACGACTATATTGAGTCTACTAATACTGCAAGCTCTACCACAAACGCTATCCGGTCGAGATTTTCTTACCGTAATTTGGTAAGTGCTCTACGCTGTCCACACTTTGCCTTACTCACCAGGACGACTCTACCAGGTTTTCGGACTGGAAAGCTTATCACACATACCTTGAGAGCTCATGTCTCTCCAATCTCAGAGCGTCATGTGACGAACACAAACTACTCGACAGACCACAGCACGACCAGGTCCTTGTTCCATCTTGCGGTTTCGTGAATGAGCTCTCTCCTGGGATATCAGATCCATTCGTCGTCACAGCATGTGTGCGATACAAAATCGGCGAGATACCTGATGCATTAAAGCATTGGAAGGAGATCTCAAACGCGACAACGGATGAGCAAGTCTATACTTATCTCTGGATGACAGATTCACATGACTCGCAGTTACTCTGGTCAATCGAACGATACCAGAACGAGTCGTACTTGAGACAGACCCATGTACCCAGAACGGATGTACAGCAAAATGTGATTCGACAGAAGCATATGAGGGTTGCGAACAGTTTGAGACACTGGTACTGGAAGCAAATAGCCGAAGTACATAATCGTAAGCCATTGACCTTTTGAATTATCTCAGGCGAAGCCTAGCTCGACTTGACAATGCATACATAGTAACTGCCTCACATAAGCGTCTTGCACAAGTGTTCTTCTTCGCAATGAATGCGCTAGGTCATGATCACTTGTCCCTGCTCCCATATCAGAGCTGCTCGACGAGGCGATTGGTACTCTTGCAATTGTGTGAGGATTGATGTAAGTCCTTCGGATTCGGGATCAGTGTAGGCAGTTCTTCCGGTGTTCCCAGCTCCTCGAGAATGCGGAGTAAGTGGCCTTGACCCTAACCGGCAGCTTCTTGTTTGGGCTCTAGTGGACTGAGACAAGCAAGGTATTCGGTTACGCTTTTCCTAAGTTCTACGTGCAGATTGCTATGTGCACTTGTGCTGGAAAAGTCATTTTTGAGCATCGATTGTGCAGACGTGCAAGTCGCGTTACTTGATGGGATGAACCTACTATAATCTGCCCGAAATCAGAGCAGGAAACGGCAGAGGTCTAATAAGTTGAGACAGTGGTACTAACCCCAGACTTCGGAGCTTAAAGTTAGGGGAAGACATGGGCTCCTGTCCTCCCTAGAGTGCCCATAAGCTCGCCACGTCTTTATGGACAACAATAAATAGTCTCCTTATGAACTTCTGACGCTCTGCCCGTACGATTGATCGGTCAAGCACTGTTCTCGCTCTGTACATCAAAAGATATGGTCATGCTCGAGTCGTATCGTGTATCTCAATCTCACAATTCCGAGTTGGAAATATGAGCATGCAAACACTAGCTATTTGTGTTGCAGCTATTGGTACAAACCACATCATATCATTTATCCTATGCGACATGCTTGGCAATGAGGCTGTCGTTACTGATAGACTCTTCCATAGAGTAAAACTTCCGCTTCAATCTGACACCAGTAATATCGCAGATTTGCTTCGCTATCATTGTTGTCTTTTCAGCCTGTTCTCGCGTTCCTCCGTTGTTGATCAGCCCTCGCCAATGCCAGGCGACCTCATCTGGGCAATCAATACAGGTCAGAGTAGCGATTGCGATCTGTGATGTAGCAATTCTGTCCAGTATGGACAGATCGGACTGAAAGATGCCATATACTAAGGGTACAACCACCGTGTCTAAGATTTGTGTTAGTGTACTAGATCGTCAGGTACATGGTAGACATCACTGTCGTATTGCACCTGTGACTTACATAAATCAGGCCAATTGCTCGTCATCTTGTTGATAAAAGCATCCGCATCAGACACTCCAAACACTTCTCTCATGTACGTCGCACCTCGGGTCGTCTGATCACCCAGCTTCTCACAATTGAGGAGATCTCTGTCGCTGGTTTCATCAACGAATTCACCGTCCGGTACTGCTTTGGAAAGATGAAAGTAAGCATTGAGCAGACGAGGTACACCAATGACTGGTGTGGACTTGAACAATGATTCTATAAAGGCGAGATCAGAAATAGCACTTGACAAGTGACAGTAAGTAGAAAAATCACCTCTTATGCATCGTAAGACCAATCTTCGAGCTGCCACATCCTCCGACATGGATTTAGTTGCAGCCTTATAGACTTCAACTATCAATTCAGCCTCATTGCATGCTGCGAAGGCGACGGCCGATAGCATCCGATTAGCGAAGTCCATACACGAGTTTAGAACTTCCTTTGCAACTCACCACAACGCAATACCAGTTCAAAAAGGAATTTTCGTTAGAGGAATTGTGAGCCAGTGAGTCTATCAAGGCAACTGCTTCACTCGTCGTTGTTGCCATCCTTCAGGTATTCTCTGCAGCTGACTGGTAGTATGCAATAAATTATGTGCGTTTCGAGATTCTACTATGTCAATTTGTCCCTGACTTCTGACGGAGCTATGCAAGTGTACAATGGGTCCAAGACAAAGACCTGAATGAGAAACAACACAGGGCAAACTCGGCCCGGTCTCCGACGCGTCACACATGACACGACCATCAACTGCTTCATGATAGTAGACACGGACCGCAGTCTACAAGAATGGAAGGAAAACATTGATGGGCATCTCAAGATTGCATGTGGTTTGTGAGATGTAAGTCGTTACTCAGTTCACAATCAAGTTCAAAGCAAAGCAGGAAGGACATGACGAATGAGATTTCTGGCTTATAATCAGGTAGTGCTTATATGATGCCTGAGCTCCAGGCTCTTTCGGGCTTGCTGAATGGGTGGTTTTGAGGAGAGCACTCTGTCCGTGGCAGGTTAGCCGATCG